>KB671843.1:412457-511419 GCA_000349105.1 Anopheles epiroticus
TGTTCACCAGCCTAAAGCAAATGATGTGATCGCCAAATCCAACCAACTGTTGGGACTTCTGCACGACAAAAGATTTCAAGGGCCCAACTACCATCAAATCCTTCTACTGTAGCATCATTCGCCCAGTTATACGCGTCATTAGTTTGGAAGCCTCCAACCCAGCGACAATCAGATAGGATTGAGTCCACTCAACGTCAGGTCTCTCGCTTTGCAATTCGTAAACTACCATGGTCACCTGCCAGTCAGATTCCAGTGTATGAATCACGGCTCCTATTACTCGGGTTCCAGCCTCTACGCGACCAGCGCCGTCGTAACGCACAACGCGCAACAACAATTTGTAACCGGCATACTGTTGAACTACATCGACTGCCCATCGTTACTTGACCAACTAAATTTGTATGCACCATCAACCTCTCTTCGATCGCGGCCTCTACTTTCTCTATCCCCTCGGTACGGCCTCCAGGGACCCCCTCAATGCAATGTTTCTGGCCTTCAATGACGTGTATCATCTCTACGACTCTGGCATGTACATGCAATCGCTCAAAAACCGTTTGAGATTTGGTTCTTAATCCTTCCTTGGGTTGTTGTACAGGGTTCAATATTTTTTGAGACAATAATACCAAAATCTACAAAAAAAAAATCAATTATACATTATCATATCTCTTAAAAAATCATCGTGTTTTACATTTTTTAGCATTTGGCTAAAAGAATGGCAAATTGAAAATCTGTGACTGGTGTCTAATGCGTGCTAGAGTAATTTTATGATAACTACACAAAATATTCTTTTTAAGACATTCGCCTTACTTCACTTGTTGATTCTTTAGCATTTGGACTTGTACTGTCAATAGCTCTGGAACAAAGTGGATATTAGCCCTCCAGCTTTATTGAAACTGTTCAAATTTTGATGTAATCACCAAGAGCAAGCAAACAAACATAACATTTGAAATATATCCTGCTGAAGGCATTTTGTGTGATTTATCCTGCAGTTGCCTCCTGTAGCCTCCTGTAACCTCCTGCCTGATCTATGACGCTTCAACCCCGTAGACACACACATTCGAACACAATCCCAGCTCCCAGTACGGCCTTTTGATATTAAATTTTCATACCTAACACTGACAAATTGTATCTCTCTTCTTGCCGGCATGTTGTCCGCCTGCCACCCATTTGCCAATGCTCAAATAAAAATATTCACACCTTTACACCGCCTCTCCCTCCCCTTCCTCTACTTCCAAAACGAGCGGACATAGATTTCACTTACGCGAAAGGTAACACCCTGAACACACACATTCTAGCGGGGGCAGGAAAAAAAATCCAATTCACCGCCAAGCACGGGAGGCTGCAAATTCAATAGAAAAAAAGTGCTAGTGGTACCACAATTTGTTTCGTACACCCCTTTCACGGCACGAGCGATTGCGCATAAATTCGACAAATTACGGGCAGCTAAAGGAATGGGACCAGCCGAAACGTCTTCCAGCATATAAGAGCTTTGCTAAAGATTTTGGCACCGAACGTTTCTTCTCCTAGAAGAGAAGGATTCGACGGATGTCGAATGCGAAACACCAGGCGTAGGAAGCCGGAAGAAGCAAATCAAATCAATTTCCGGCTATAAATCAAAGGGTACGACGCGAAGCCGGGAGAGATGATTCCAATATCTTCGTTTCTTTTTTTCTACTAGCGTCCTCAGCGTCGGAGGAATCACGGCAGTGTTGTGCTGCCGTGATCGGCTTAATGGCCAAGGCTGTCGTTGGCGCGAATCTAGCGAAAGACACTTTCTATTTTATTCTAAACCGCGTTTACACCGAAAGTCCCAAGAACCACAGTTGTTCCTGTAGCCGTTACAATTGTACCGGTTGTACGTAGCAAAGACACAAGACACAAGTGTACGATTCCTTCCCAACAGGAAATTGCTCGTTTCATCAGCTCAGAGGCAAACCAAAAAAAAAAAAGGGGAAAAGGATTCTCTATCTCGCGCCGGTTTCCTGCAGACTGCCTGATCTTTATTCTGCCTGGGGGGCAGCACATCCTCCCGATCAATGCAGCATTCCGCCGATGGATACGTGTTGAGGCGTCGAAGATTTATGGCATCTCATTTGAATGGTAGTGAAAATTCTCGGCTCCGTTTCCGTTCCCCCTGGAGATATGCCGAACGTCACTATGCCACACAATGTCCGCCAAGTGTACAAAGCGCCGCATGTGTGGAACAAACAAGCGTTTGGCAGGGTATGTAAATAGGGGCTTTATTTATTGAACACACTATTTACATTTTATATTTATAACATCTAATATGCATGGCTTTCTTCCCCGTGGATGTGTTGGAATGGTTTCCCGTGAGTGGTGACGTTACAAATCGTTGCCATTTCCCAAAGACCCCAAAAAACCCGAGCACACAGATGGAGCTTATTCGCCCTAGTGTTCCCCATCGTGGTAGGACCTGCTGGAGGTGACGGATTGCAGACAATGTATTCCACCACAATCGCAATATCCAAAACTTCTGGGGAAAGGTGTACACTGATTAGATTTTCTTGCCCTTCCCTGCCCGGTGAGATATGTAAGTACCGCGTTTTGTGGAACTACAATCACGGCTGCCGCAACTAGTCCTCTAGTTCCCCGCAAGCGACAAATGGGATGCCATTTCCCTGGCACATACGCTCCCGGGCCACGCCAAGTGTGCTAACGGGCACTCATCGATCCGCTTGTTCGCGGGAATGCAATATACGTTTGCCGAAATTGATTCCATTTACACGGGTTTCGGGCGTTATTACGCACCATTTGTAATGCGGCTTGCACGCACCGGGAGATGGAGCTCCGGATAGTGTGAGGCAACGACTACCCCCCGCGACGTCACGTCTTTGCTGCAGAGCAACATAATCAAGCGCCCAAGTTGAACGCGAACGATACAACTTTAATTACATCGCTGTCGAAATCTGGCCAAATTTGCATTTTACACCCAATCAACTCGGCCAAACTTGTTGCTGCTGGAAAGTGTAGATTCAATTACTTATCCATTAGTGGAAGAAATAAAAAAATCCCCTGAACAACGTTAGGCAAATTTCAAACTTCCAACTTCTGGTTCAAGCATCGAGATTAATAGTAGGATATAAAATTTAATTCACTTCAAACCCCTGTTCCGATGGGAAGGTTGTTATCCTTCGTGTTACTTCAATCCCGTACGATTTCATCTGCAGCAGTGATCATCGCCACTGGTCGGCTGGCACAACCTTCCCGCCCCGGTTGCTAAGGGTGTAAAACCAGCATATAACTACACGCTCGCGCCATCGAGGGACATGGAGCACGTTGTCCCTTTGAACAGTAACAATTCATTAAAATAGACTTTTATAGACGATCAATTTAACGCACCGACAGTCATTAACATATTTGTCCCGACGATAACGGCGCCTGCGGTCATCGTCGAGCCGGTGTGCAGCTTCCGACTTCACGACTCGCAACACCGTGCGGCGGAGGTAATGGTGCTGTGGTGAGTTTTATTTCTTGCAAGGTGTGCGTACCGGGAATGGGTTAACTTTTATTGTCCGCCCAGATAGCGCCCGGACACCCTGACAAATGGTTATTTTATCGTGGGAATGTGCATGTTACGTTACCGGCGCATGTCTGGAACGTTGCAATGTGGTGTGACCAGCCGGCCCGTGTGCTTTGGGTGATTATTGTTTGCTCTTTGTTTGATGGCGGTAAGCATGCTGCTTTGTTGCTGCAACCGTGTCGAACGGCTGGGTGATAGTTTTTCGGGGGGGAACGAAAATAGAAGCAATTGTGGTTTGTTGTGTAGGGTGAACATGATGGCAAGTCAATAGCAAAATGCCAATATTGGAGAAAAAATGCTGACGAGCAGGTCGCCGCGTCTAGATGTTGTGGAAGCAAGTACAATGATTGTAGCACTATAGAGCTGAACTGAAGTTGTTTTCTTGTACGCATTTAGTTCATATCGATACACCGTTTGAAATGAATTAAAATTTTTCAGAAACAATCAGAAACAGGAACATATGCAATTGCCCCAGAGTCTCGTTCTAGTTTTGCAAAACTAGCGCACATTTACTTCCGAGCTAAAAAATTGAAGAATTGAACAGAATTGCACAGAAAAATAGCTTCCTCTAACCTTCTTATCAATAAACACCTATACGTAAATGTTTTGAAATATTTTTTGTATTTTCTCAGCGTACAACAAAGATTTTGGCTTCTAGTACAGGAAATGTCTAGCAAAACTTGTTATCCTAAAATTGGACAAAATTTTGAATTTTTCAAGTTGTTTTACTACTTACTTCCAAAAAACTTCAATTTGTATGCTTTACTTCCATCCATAATCATGACACCACCTTAGAAAATTTGTTTGAGATTTTGAACTTTTTGGCCTTTAAATTCGTGTATCTTTTGTTGTAATTGAGGAATGCATTTCAAGTTTTGAGAAAACACACATCATAATATTGACCTTCGTTTGTAAAACAAAAAATCAAGGGTGTACATTTGGTCATAGAGATGATGGTTAATATGGATCGATAGAGCGGTCCAACGCACAATGGGCGTTGCACTTGCGGGTATGAAAGATCCAATACAATTTTTAATTTTTCCCTAATAACTCTGTGTTTAAAGTAGTTTAAACTACGATACCGACGCAAAGGACACATGAAATATAAGGCTACTGTTTTCTTTCGTTAAAGAGTTATGGGCTATCAAAAATTTGTTTAAAAGTGGACAAAAGATGTTGTAGTTGTTTACATTTTTTCCATGTAACTTGTACTGATTTTTGACATGTTGGTTTGTCGTGAAACTTGTAGCAGAAGGTAAGAGTTTACTCATTGTGATTATAGAAGACCAGCTATCTTATTTCTTTAAAGTTTTTTTTTAATAAGTAAGAGTTTAATTTACATAAACTAGGCAATAATATTTGGTAGATTTAGTGACTATGCGGTAATGCGGGAGATTTTAACGTAAGTATTTTAATAAGACCCAACGTTGTTCAAATACCTTGCGGGTCACCGAGGTAAAGGTCTATACACAATCGTACTTTGACAGGTTTAGACCAACAAAAAAAAACCGATGTCTAATTCTACCACACATAAACCCTCCAAACCGTACCAGAAAAATAGGAAAAAGGAAGATTTTGGAAAGAGCAGAAAGTGATAAATTATTAGCCGTTGCTAATCCACCACCAGAACCGTTGCTTGCCATACCAGAAGTCCAGCTCCAGTAGACCGGATTCTCCGTTCTAAACCAGGAAAATTATGTTCTACTCCTTACAATAATCGGTGATACACTGATTAAAGTTACAGAAAAGTTGAGATAAAAGTTTTCCAACCTATTTCTCTATGATTTATTCGCTTGTACGACGTTTTCAGCATAACTTCCTGACTCGTTTAACCTTAAAAGGACGATTATAGAGACAATGTCTTCGCATGCAAATACCATTCCCCCCAATAAAATAATCAAATATCAAATCTTAAAATGTTTCCGCTGTATTTTTCACACGCCACTGTTGTGCCACTGGAACCGAGAAAACCCCATTTTTCACACCTTTAATAAATTCTGCAAAATCGAATATGCCTTAAACAGTTTTACCATGCAGCGGTGTGCGCGTCAGACAAACTGCAGACTGTGCACGTATTCCGTGTGTACGCCTCAGCAAACCCCGTCACGTAAAGACGGTAAATCTACCGTCGAAACGAGTCGTGATTTCGACAAACATGATCCCGCTTGCCTGTTCCTGGTTTCGATTTATCACATTGCTACTTCTTTCTACCACCGACGTACATCGTAGAACAACACTCACGTGAAAAAGAAAATAATTTCTTGCTTAAATGCTGCAGCCCTAGAGCGGGCAAAACGGCAAGACTAGACAAAACCACGGTGTGACGCCCTGTTTCAGCTCCCGCAGCTGTTCCACGCCACCACGTCACATCTGGTCGGTCCAAAGTTGGCGTATAAAAAATGTATACCTTTTGCTTGCGACATTCATAGCAGGAAAAAGTGTTTTGTGTGCAGCGCAAAATCAATGTGTTGAAATATGGCGCATCATTACTCTTGCAAGCACACAACAATCGCTGTCACGGCCAGAGCGCGGCACGCTCATAATTTCCTTCCCCGCATGTGACAACCTACCTGGACGGGTGGGGGAGAGAAAATAAAGAACTGGAATGTTTTTACTTCCCTCTCCGTGGCAAGGATGAACTTTTTGCCGCCCTGTTTTGCGACCATCCTTCGGGGAAAGCAAAAACCAGATAAATCTTGGGCTCGCGCTTTCTGCAAGTTATTGCTCTTATTATTACATAAATTGCTTCTCCACTTTGCCCAACCCAGCGCAACCCAACCGAATAAAACGAGTCCGCGCGGTGCCATCTTTCGCTTGGCGAAATGGTTTTGAAATCACTCAACTTTTCACCACACCGCACCTGGCCCACCGTTGGCCTTGCGAGAAGTCAACCGCCGGCCGATTCAAGAGTGCTTAACTTAGGGAAAGCTCCCGCTCCACTGACCGAAAGCGATAAATTATGCTTAATGTATAGCTCTGGAAAAAGCGCACTGGGAAAAACCACCAAACCCACGAGCTGCCAAATAAAGGCCGCACTGTTGTTGCTTCCATCCACCACCCGCCAACACGCCACACTAGTTGTTGCACGGCGCAAAGAAAGGGGAGAAAAACTTTCCTGCCCAAAGATGTCCGACCACAAAACGCAGACACCGTGACGCCACCGTTCTTATCACCTCGATTATCGCCCAGCCCAGCCACGGGGGCCTGTGTTTTTTATCACGCAGCCCAACCAATAAGTATGGTAAATCTTTTCCCTTCCTCTATTTACATAAATCCTTGCCACACCCACGCTACGGAGCTCGGCGAGAACTCTTGCCTGGACCTGCCGGTGCCGGAGATATTGCCTCCCCAAAGAAAAGAGAATCTCACCAACCAGGAGGGGGAGATCCGAAACCAAATCGAATCAACATAAACACTGGCCCCTTGGAAAAGGATTTACTGTCCAATCTCCCAGCGGGAGATGAAGGGAGATCTTGGGCAAAAGCGGGACAGAGAAACTGATTCAATAATAATCATAATTTTCTTTGTCATCAAGCCTCACGCTTTGTCTCTTGCCACTGGCGGCGTCCCAGGGAGGAAATAGATGGGTTCCAGATATTTAACTTTCCCAGCGAAGAAGTGCGCAGAAAACGGCACAAAGCACGGAATGCTCGCTAGCCCAGATATATTCTTCAAGGACGTTTCTAAGCAAGTATTTGGAGCAGAAACAGGTTGGCTCTGGTCCAAGTGGTTTCCCAACGCAAAACTACTCCTCATTTCCGGAACTACAATCGTAACTATTTATTGAAGTCGCTTAACAGCTTGGACGTCCTGCTGCCATTGCCAACCTTTCACAAGCATATTCGCAGCCAATCTTTTTCTTCTTTTCTGTTGGGTTATGACATTTCGAGATGTCTCCCCCATGTCTGCAAACGTGCGAGATTTTCTTCATCATTTCATCGCACAGGCACAGGCATGAGCTCTCGGAAACTAGCGCTTCGCATTGATCCTAACGGCTCAAGTTGTTGTCGGAACGGAAATAGACCCCCCTCCGGTGTACGGAATGAGGGAGGAGTCCGATATTCTGCTGTCCGATATCCTTTTGCGTTATGAGCCGTAGAACCTGCGGTAGAAGTACGGATCAAAAGCACCAGCTAACCGCTCACGAAAAATAGAAGGCAAAAAGAGGAATGCTTCACGAGCCTATATCATGTACCACAGAAGACATTTTTTCACCCAACCATCACATCCCTCACGTCTATCGAGGCTACCTCGCATGGTTTTTGATTACCTTTTCGTCCAACTACAAAGGTACGTCCCAAGAAGCAGAGCTGGTAACAGAACAAGACCGGTAATGTTATTGACAAAACGTACAACGCATGCTTACCCATTCGTCCGGACATTATCCTGGTCGAGAAGTACGACCGGTTCGTACATGATTATAATCCGACAAGGATTTGTACCGTCATTCCGTCTACGGTTTGAAGTTTTCTCAGTCCAGGCTCAGCATGCCTCCCATAAACCCTCCACACAGCGAGAAAAAAACCCCTCGATAAGATTTATTGGACGGCTTATCTGTTGACGCAGTGATATGGTCCAAAGTTTCGGCAGATTTGTAGAGCGGAAGTCGTAATAAGCAGCCGAAATAATCTGATCCCTCCGGCTGCGGTTTGCTCTAAACCACTGAAACGTACCCCTCTGCGGTCGCCTTTATCCCGTCTGTGGATTTTCGCTCTTGCCAAGGATGAGCCTATCATACATTTCTTGGATAAAATAGTAAAACAGTGGAGGTTTGCGAATATCCTCCCACAATCAAAGGCACGGCTGTCTGGACATCTTGCGAATGCTCCGTACTCCTCGCTATCTCCTGAAAAGGCTAACAACGTTGATGAAGTGTACCCAACTAACATTTCGTATTCATAGAATAACGTAAATCCCAACCGCAGTATCTCTCGTGCTACGACAGGCTACATCTGCACAATTCTCGTCGGGAGACACTGCATAATTTCACTCTTATGTTATTCAACCCACCCACTTGTACCAGCTCTTCAAAAATATGGATCGATAGAAGGGCCTTTCGATTACGACACAAAAAAAAAGGCAAAGAAAGCTCAAGTCTTGCGTTAAGTGCGAAACAAAGTACGAGGTAGGTAGACCGGAACCACCAGGAAAAAAGCAATTCCTCAGTGCGCACTGCACTTTAGAGCACCAGGCGGGGCGACGGTGGAAAATAAATGACATCCAACACCTGCAACTCTTCCGGGCAACACCCGCACCACAAACCCTCTGCAGAAGTTTCGAATATCACAGCCTCTTCCAGTCGTTCTCCAATTCGATGGCGCCGCGTATGCACTTTCCCCCGCACGCTATTCGTCAAATATTCATGAACCTCACACACACACCCACCCGACGGGCACGCCGGGGGAAAAACAATAGACCGGTTCCGAGCCAGCGCCACTCTGAAAGTCTGAAGGCGACAGCAACATCAGTAGCAGCGGGGGAAAACAGCATCACAATACGTGTACGCATATCCTTTTTGTCGGCAAAAAGTCGCCCTGTCAGGACCTTCTCGAGCTCCCGAAACGGAGCTGGCAGCAAAACAAAAAAAAAGAGCAAACACCTTCGTTCATTTCGTAGCCATCCAAATACATTGTGGGAAGGGAAGGCCACGGGGTGAACCTAGACACGGAGGCGGATTCGGTTTCATTTAGTCCTCCCATCGTGCATAATTCGTCCACCTCAATCAAGGAAATGGAAAAGAACACTTTTGTGTGAGCTGCTGAGGAACAAGGCGACAAATGTACCCCCTGCTCTCTCTCTCTCCCGGCCCCAGCGACGAGTGGGTGTGATAAATTAAGATGTGCATGAAGTGAAACTTTATATCCTCGCAGCTTCAACCCCCGGTGCCGTGGAGGAAGATGGAAAGGCACAGGAAGAAAAAAAAGACAAAAGGGCTACATAAAGTCCAGGCGAAACGTAAATGTCAATAGAGGTGATTGTTGGTTGGTGAGTGATGGGGATGGTGGCGGCATAATGATGAGATGTTTTGACAGCTGCGGTTCAGTTAGCATCAATTAGGATCAGGTTCGGGTAGCAGGTTCTGCCCCGTCCATTCGTTGATCTAGATCATAAATATTAAATTTTCGAACCATTTGCACCGCACGCCTGGTGGTAGGACTGCGGATGACTAAGGCGGTTTTGTTTGGCCAATGGACATTGACGGTGCGAAAAAGGGCAATTTTGCAGACAAATTGAAACTAATGATTCATCTATGGGAAGGTGGTGGAATGGTGTGGAATTTGGGAAGCGCATGAAAAAAAAGCTCGATCGTAACCGCAATCAACGCTAATGAAGCAATCGGCGACTCCGCTGAAAGTGTGCTGAACACGTCCTGGAGGATAGAACGGAGCTGGCACCATCACGGTTGTCTGACCACCTTGTCGTCCTGCAAGTGATACTAACCTGGAATGGGAAAAAAGAAAAAAAAAAAACAACGAAAAAGCACAATATTAGAAATCAATATTTCACTCCAATGTCGGTCAATATGAAGGTACAGAAAATGCAAGAACATGAGCTCCAACTTTGCTTGACCGTGCCAAAAAACACCCAATAAAAGGAAGAAGGAAATCCTATGCGAAATCCTAACCACAATTCCCTACCGGATACCGGGAAAAATTGGCGATGAGGAAAAAATGTAAAATTCATAAGCTACCGAAGCTACACGTAACTATCGGTGCGTTGGTGCGCGATACGGGTTTGCAAGGCATTTTTCTTAACCCCAAAATTCCACCGGGACCCACCAACGCACACTGGGCAGTTGCCGGGATGAAAGACCAAAAATAAACTTTGTTTTTTTCATGATGCAAGAAAATTATTCTTAATATAATGGATAAAATTTAGAAACACTTAAAATGTTGTTTTCAACGTTATCAAAGTCTGTCATAACAAAATAAAAACACTGAAAAATGGATCCAATTTACTAGTAGCTATGAAAATAAAGGTTAACATCCTTTGAAAACTCATCCTGTTTTAATGAATAAATAAACAAGCAACTTCATATATGCTGAGCAAAAAGTTAGCAAGGTCTATAGTAATGGAAAAATAATGTCATCGCTTTGGCTAGCATCGCTTCAAATAAATTGTGTTTTGTCACTATCCCGTACTCTAAATAGTACAAATGTCTAAAAAAGTTGTTAAATTTACATAGGTTCTTATTTTTGACTATTGCATTGTTTTCCGCATTGAAAATCAATAAAGAATAAGAAATATGGTACTGATGTTTGGCGAGACACAAAATATCTGCAACAAAATAGCTTGATAGCTTTTACCAACAATCGTCACAAGGCGCTAGTGTTACTCCAGATTACAACACTAAATTAAGCCTTGTTTACCCTACCTTTCACATACTCGGAGTCTTCATTGTTTCAGATTGCTTCTAGATGCCCCTAATGCATGACAGTGACTTTTTTGTTCAAAAATAGCTGTCCGAATAGAAAATACCACATTTTTTCGTGTTGCAATAAAAGTGCACAAAATGTATAAACTTTAAGTTATAACTTAATTATTGCTAGGTAAAGTGTGCTAGATAGTACTGTGGTCACAACTTTCTTATATTACATACAAAATGCTCAAAAGATGTGTTGTTGGAAAGGATTCATTAAAACATTCATTTGCTTCAATGAAAGATGCGTAACATGATTTCAAAAAATCTTGCTGCATCAAGAGAGATGCACGATGTGCTGACATAAGAAAGAAAACAATAATTTTTTGATAGGTTTTATCCCAACTTTTGCTCCGGTGTGTCCACTGTGCACCGGGGGACCATTTGTTTGCGTGTTAGATTTGGTGTTGTTTTCTCGTCTTTTTTGTGTTACCTGTGTAGCCTCTGTTTACTCTATCACTTTTGCCCCGGTGTCCCGTTTTTGGTAGACCGAAACTATTTTTCCTGATCGCCTTCCTCCCCCCCGTTAGTCAGGAAGAACCTTTGGTGAGTCATTTTTTTGCCATCTTTATGTGACCGTTACCGGGCAGGACAAGAAAGCAACCCGTTGCTCGATGTCCCCCCAACGCCGCTCGATGTGAAGACATTCGAAACATAAACAATTTTATGAGCAAACTTTCCTTTCGCCACAGATAAACAATCTGTTTCCCATCCCTTCCATCCCCTCCTCGGACAATCCAACTGGGGGGACAGCTAGGGTGGAGAAGAATTTGTTGGAGAAGTGCCCTGGGAAGCCTTGAGCGCGTACTTGGGCATTTTTGTATCTTGTTATTTTTAGGTTTCTTCATGTTTTACCGCTCTTTCAGCTTCGATCTGTTTCCCTTTTTTCGTTGCTCTTTCAGGTGAGGAACTTCCTTTTTTTCGCTTTTTGAAGTGCAAGTGGATCCAAACGCAATGATATAAGGCGGAGTAGAGTGTGAGTTCTTCGTAGCTCCGACTCCTTCATGGCCTTAGGAAACAAACGTGCGGGTGGATAGGTTTAGCTAGAAAGCAACCCACACAACACCGAAGGACCTAAAGCAACACATTCTGGTGCTTCACTTTGGCACAAAACACAACAACATTCCTGCTGCGCATATGTTACATAACCATAAAAATCAAAATGAAGGTAACGTTTGGAATTTGAGGAATTTCCGGCACTTACATCCGAAAGGCATTTCGCGTACCTATTTTCTACCTTCCTCTAGTGCGTCGCAAACTTGAGGAGAAGGTAGGTTCCTTTGCTGCTTTGGAGCAACGAAAACGAAAATTAACATTGTTGCCAACCGTGCTTCTGTGGTTGAGCTGAACCTTAGCGAAGATAGGAGCGAAGCATAGCTTTCGGGATTCCTACTGAATGGGTTTAGCATTAGCAACCACAAACCACAGATAATGCTGCAGTTTAGGATTGTTACTAACGCATCCCTTAAAACGAGTGGAAAATTGCCCTCAAGAAGGCCTGCAAAAAAATAATTTAAAGTTGCAACAGTTAACAGCAACTGTGTCTCTGCAGCCAGAGAACGAACAGAGAAGCATTGCTTCATTCCTTATTTATCCACTGTGTCGAAAACGGGCACGTGAAAACATTGTGTTAGAACGATAAATCAAGCGCACACAAAAATGTTTCTCCACCCACTGCACCTACAGCCCGTTTTCTCCATTGTTCTCTAGAATGTATGAAAAACCAAAGTTTTCCCGCCCTTAAAGCACCATCACCATCGCCACCGTTTTGTGATTTTTGTCTTATCACCGACATAAACGAGCGATATCACGGATTGAACAACCATCAAAGCGCGGAATAGGGATTTCGCTTTTTTGTGTTTTCCTGTCTCAGTTCAGCAAAAAAAAAAAAGAAACTTGCGATCTCTGCTACTGGAAAATCTCGCACAAAGCAATGAACGAACGCACCCGACGCAAGGGCGCTGCAATAAAAATATAATTTTACAACAGCACTCTTTCTCTCTCCCCGAATGCTTCTTGCATGGGGAAATGGGAAAGTTTTGCAAAAAAAAAAGGAAAAGCAGTACGAAAAGGCATTGAACAGGCACGAGAGAGGAACGCAAAAGTGAAACATAAAAAAGCAATTCAAAATTATGTGGAGTAGTATGGATTCTGTTATGAGAAGAAGAACAAAAAAACGTGAAATTCCACAGTGATTTCCATACAAAACCGATAGAACCTTTAAAGGGTAAAGCGAATTTGTTTTATACCGTCAAGTTAGTATAACGTACTGCAACTCAAGTATCACACGAAGAGTGTCTTTTTCGGTTTACTGACGCGTCTGAGTTCAATGTAACACAGAAAAGGCAATTTTTTTATACGATATCACAATCGAAGGTAATTTGACGTTGCAAGGATCATGAATGAACTTTCCCAATACTAATGGGTGAGCTAAACATTTTGCAACCTTTCTAGAAATATTGAAGGTAAAACTGCTCTGATTACTTTGCGTACAGTTGTTGTTACCTAACTTTACATCTAACTTATCGTTTTTTGTTTGGTAGAACGGTGAAACAAATATATATCTTTTGGGCACACAGCCATCATAATTATTCGATCAAAATTCTGAGAATGATTGCGAAATACTTACAGTCTTGGGTGACACAACAACCTCAGTAGGGTCAAAGGCTTAAGCAGAGCACCAATGTGCTTTGGTTCTTTCTGTAGTTTAGTGTACCCATCCATATCAAGATTGTGAGTCCTGGCATACGGGGGACTGTGATTAAGTGTAACCATAGCAAGATAGTCAATCCTGCGACAACAGTTCGAATGGGATTCGATGCAACGTCCGCCCTGAGCGTATGAAACAGGCCTACGCCGCTACCCATGAGACCACCGAGCCGCCCCCGATAAAAGTGTTTTAAATGTGTTTTATTTTATCTTTTTGCAAATTTATTCGTCTAATTTGGTTTTAGTTAAAAGAGAAAAACTACAAACTACAGACAAAGTAAAAAAAAACATAAATATTTAAAAATGTATGAACAATGTCCAAAACAGAGGGCGTAACGGAAAAATATGACGATAGTAGTAAATTTGTAAAAAATATATTGAATTTTATTGAATTGAATTGAAAAATATTGAAAAAATATAATGATTGTTGTAATTTTCACTTGAATTGAAAGTTCTTAAGCCGTATTTTAATTAGTTTTGTTTCATAATTTGGAGTATTTTTTCTAATTTTTTACATTGAAATAATTATCTCGCCAAGAGTCAAAACGAATGGGTTTGTTTCATAAAATATCGAAGAATTGTGCAACACAGAATATGCCGAGGGTAGGAAGCTTTCCATGATTTTGCGAAATTTCAAGCTAAAAAATGTAAACCCGTACATCGTATTTGTTTAAAACAAGATTCAATAAACGACTCACTTTGGAGGTAATCGGAGGTGTTTACTAAAGTGTGCAAAAGCAAGTAAACTGTCCTAAATAAAATTATGAGATGTGATAGACTTAATCATGAAATGAAGCAAAAATAAACAAATGGATAAGAATCGTATCTTGCTGGCCCCAAAAGAGTTTAGATCAGTTTTTTCATTGCCATATTACTGTATTTTTGTTACGCATAGTGCAACAAGTATTGCCATGAACAAAACTGAATGAACAAAAGTATGCTCACTGCTGCTTTATGTAAATTTCAACCGTTTTGCTCATGCTACATGAAATCAGTATGCCAAAAGCTCATGTAAAGAACAAATTGTCGTGATAAAATAAAATTTTACAATCTTCAAGTACCACTTACAGTACGTTCTCACTGTTCCTCCCACTTAACACCGTCTACTAATGGTATGCGCTGCGTATATTTGATTTGAAAGGCTTCATCGTGGAATCCGCCAAACCTGTAGCCCACTCGACGGAGCCCAATTTCCACGCTGGCAATTGCCGTAACCATACGCAAACAAGGCGTTTAAACGTGAAATCGGAATAAAACCGTAGCCCGGGAAGGAGAACGCCAGCGAACGCATTAAATCTGAAAAATGGAATATTTAACACCTCCGGGCGTTTAGGTGGAAACAAGTTTCAACGGATTTGCTCGAATCGGTGTGCTCGTCCGCGGCGGCCGTTAAAATCGTCCCGAAAATCACAACTACACCGAGCCGAGCGGCGTAATTATCATTAATCTTTCGGCCCCTGGCGGGCATCTTCACCCGTAAGTTACGTCAGGATTTTTAGGATGAATTTCACAACTTCCTCACTCGCTCGTGTCAAGATTAAAATATCCAATCCCTCCTTACCGCCATCGCCTTTCTTCACGTGCTCGCGAACACTAATTTCCCGATGCTCTGGGTTGGTTTTCCCCACTCCCCCGCTTCCGGAAAGATTGCTTTCCCTTGCTTCTTAAAGGTTTTACGGCATCCAGGTGGAGGAGGAGACCACGTGAGAAAAGGGAAAACAGCGAACGCGAGGTGCATAAATACGATTATGGGTAAGGCTACCCGGGCAAAAATGAATGATTAATGACTCCATCGGCCCGAAGACAGACCCGTCAACGTCGAGATGAACCCCATTAAATGCTGTTTCCGGGGGCGTACACACGCACAAAATCGAATAAAGATGATACCTTACTGCGAAAGCGTCCCAAAAACTCTCCCCCGACAGCCCCCCGAGCCGGTTCCTGATGAGTTGAGTTGGTAAATATAAGGCAGCGCATCGCACCTAAATGATGTACTATAAACGCAATCAACGTCTCCACCAAACTAATCCCAGCTGCTTCAAGCACTCTTGCTGCTGATCCGTGCCGCTCTAGGCTCTGGCCGGTACATGCCTAACGATTTCGGGGCATCATGTGCACCCCATAAAATAAAGCTAAAGGCTGACGGGGTGAGTTTGAATTTACATTCGTGCGCGTTAAAGTGGAGAGTGATTACGGTGGGAAATGGCGGTTGCACGCGTCGGTCCCAAAACGCGTGGATGCCTTCTTTGCAGCAATCCGTTTTCGCTTCTCGTCCATCCATCCGGCCAGCCCAGGCACGGTAGTGCAATTTGTAGAAGTAGGAAAAAAGGATCATTCCATTGTCCAGTAGACGGAGCTACTGCGAGCGAAAAACCCATTATGCATCGGTACCGTTGTCCATCCCAAGGATGGACAATCCTTGGCAACGGTTCGGTTCAGGGACCGCTTCTGGACTAAGGGAGCAGTTCGGGGCTGCGCGGTACCGTTGCAGCTGGGCCCAATTTTAATATGCTCTTTCACGAATCCCATCAAAAGCCTGGAGTATGGGAAGGGGGGATTTGGAGCACAATGTGAGGGGTTTTCCCTCCGTCCCCAACATTATCTTCCCGCGCGAGTGTGCGTAGCTGGAGCCACACGGAGGGCAATACCAGCAGCGTGCACCAGGGGCGCTTGCGTCGTTACATAAATTCTGCACAACATATTTTATAAATTTCCCAACAAGCAGTGAAATTGTCTGCACTTAAGCGTTCGCTCGCTGCCGTACCGGGATGAAAACCATGGATGAGCACGATGTGTGGATGGTACAAGTAAAACTGAGTAACGCAAGCAAGAAAAAAAAGAACCCACCCGGATAGTAGTACACCGTTGGCTGATCATTACCGTTACTAGCACGTCCTCAGCTTCTCGCTGTGCCATAATGAATTGCAGGTGTTTTTGTTTCTGGGCGGATTTGATAAACACATGAAGAGGAGAGGGAGAGAGAGAAAGGGAGAGTGGGGGAAAAATGAACAACAAACCATTAGCAGAACCACGCCAAAATAAGCATTTTAAAGTATTTGCATAATATGATGAACCGATATTTGCATAACCGTTTCCAACCGGTACAGTTACTTTAATCACTTTTATGTCTTTTCACTTTAATTTTTATGTCCAGTTGAACTATCAAAGTTGTGCATCTTAAGGGCAGCTAGAATTTATTACTATAGTTGAAAATTATTCAAACTTATATGCTTTAGGATTTTCTGTTTGAGAAAGAATGGTCTATACCTCGTTTTGTTGATATCGTTTAACTATTATTCTGTTTCAGAGCTAAAGAATCTTATGGAATATGATGTGTAAAGTGTAATGCAATTGTTATAAAAAATGTGTGTCACTATTTTTTAAATTTCTCTTTTACCGAACAAAATTTATTACATGAGAAACGGCAGAGAATTTCCAGGAACATTGTTTCAATTATTTAGACAAACATATAAGTTATATCAAGGTTTTCTCGGTTCTAGTTCCAGACAGTAAATATTTCATGTAAAACATTAAAAACTTTTCTTTTATTTTTTGTTGTGTAATCGATTAAGTCCGTTCCGTATCCATTGATATGTATAGCAGAAGTCAGGTGGATAAGTGTCCTTATGTCTCCGCATAGTGTGAGAGAGTTCCTGGAAATCTTTTTTTGTAACTACTTCGTAAGGTCATCCCAGCCATTTCTTCACTAACAATTTGTTTTTTCATTCGTTAGTAACGAATAGGCCGTATTACTCTACCAGGCTTATTATAACCACGTAGTTTAATAATCAAGAGCTCATTATGGAGAAGCAGGGGCGAGTGGGATTTGAACCCCCTATCGTGCCTATCGTGTGATGATGACCGGTTCCCTAGTCGTTTCTACCGCCGGAATACACCTGTAAGGTTCATAGATTCGCTTATAAAAGCGAGGCTATCCGTGATCAACATTGATCAACGACAAGCTGATACGATTTGATGTACAATAAAATTAAATTTACGTTTTACTTTTTTCTCTTGCAGTTACCGGAACGAGATATTAATTATGATTATTTAATGCATAAAGAATTATTAGGTTATAATTAATTTTGATTTGAAATACCTTTTCAATCACATTATGTGTAAAACAAGATAAACTATAGAATTGAATTAAATATTCATTTTCTAGTTCTTTGTCGGCAAGAAAGATGGAAACGAGGCAAATATATCTACAATTAAACTTTTCCTTGTTGAGCTGTCGGATTGAGCCTTCATTGGTTTGAATCAATCATCAAAGATCATACAAAATCTTTCTTGTGATGAAACCAACGTCATAAACGTAACTAATATATGATTTTAAAAATTATAGCAAATTATGAGTTAAAATTTTTTCATTTTTTTAAGTAGTCAGATGCTTAAAATTTCAAACTTAACATAATGTTTTACAATTTAAAAAACAGCTTGGAAGGTTGAATAATACATTTCAAACAAAACTTTTTGTATGCAGCAAATTGTGTAGTTCCGGATTAACGTATTCACCGTATACTTCAGGAACAACCTATATTTTAGTCTCTTGTTAACAAAACAATGACTGGTATTATATCCCATTGCTTACGAAAAGAAAGATGAGATTTAGATTTAGATTATGGTTTTGATTGTGCGAAACACGATTTAAACAGAGTAAAGCCAACAAAACGTCAAACGCCCCCCGTAAAACACGCATTTACTTACGGGTGCTTTATTTACATACAACCGTAATCGGTCGTGTGACAGTCATTAACACGAGTCAAACAATTGTTCACACTCTCGTGTATTCTCGCGTGCACCAAATACTTACTACACGGCCGCACAAAGCACGAGGCGTGTCCGTAAACGATGTGGAAATCTCGTTAAACATACAGCGGACCATGTCCGAAAAAAAGGCAGGCCGCTCCAGCCACTGCCCGGGAAGGGGGACGAAAGCAACAGATATTTCGTGCAAAACACTAAGCAACCACCACTCCACACCTATAACTCACGCGCGCAAACTACTTTCACGCTATTACAATGGCGCGTTAGCGCGAAGTGAAATAGAGCCGGTACATTCTGATTACTATTTCCTTTGCGCGCCCACCCCTCTGCAGCGGCTTTCCATTACCATGCAAAATTAAACACGCGAAACGATGGCTCGCCCGGCTCCGCATACCGGAGCAGTGCTGCCAGTTTTCACACGCATTGGATGTTGCGGGTATTGTGTACTGCCGAAAGCGAGCCGCAAGCTGCTCATGGAAGGACGGGCGTACCAACTATTATTATCTTATTTCACGCACCACTGACCGGCACATTAGACGCGGGCACATGATTTTCTGGCCAACTGACACTGGTCACCGTGCTGCAGCGCAGTGTGGTTAGTGGTAGAACATTATCATCAACACGAGGCAACACTTCACTGTGTTAGCAGGTACCATGATAAACGTATCCCTCAAGCGACACGTGTCGTTACTGGACTAAAGCTTAACTACATCCTCACTACCGGAGAACCTTCGTCCCTATCCACCTAGCCTCTACTGGGGACAATAACTGTGGGGGAAGTTTACACAGATTGAGATAATTAACCGGTAGATGGATGATTTACCGCACAACTGCCTAATCCATTCACCACCAGCATGTCTCCCGGGTTCTCCATCCTCTCTAGTTCTCTCTGCCGGCTAACCTACGTCCGCAAAAGATGCAAGATTCATTGCGCCTAGCATTACCTGAGGTCTTTGGGGTTGAAGGACTTGAAGAAAAAAAAGGAAAGAGCAAAATGTGCTCCAGACACGCGACGGCACCACAACTCACCACAATTTTGTTAAAGCAAACTTCAGTGCGTTCAGTTGGCACATTCCGCACACATGCTGCCATCGTGGAGGATGATAAAGGGGCCTCGCCACTTCCTTATATACTTGCTTATCTTTCGCCAAGCTTAGCTAACACCTTTCGAAACGAGTCAATTTGGTGCACACATTGTCCCCTCCGGATATAAAGATGCACCCTCGAGCGGCACAACAAAAAATGAAACATTGTCATACTAAATCGGATATCCTGACAAGACGGGAAAGTCGGGCCGGAAAACCCCGCACAAACTCTCACGCAACGTTTCTAAGCCGAATTTGCATAATCCTCCCATATGTAAGTGGCGCTGATGTTCATTAAAATCACTTTCGGTGAGAATCATTTTCCCTTACTCCTCTCCCAGACAATGCCGCAGGAGAGGCGAAAAAACGAGCACGGTGGTTCGTCCAGACGAAAAAGTTTATCGCAAGATAGATCCTATTTGTAGCGACGAGACTCTGTTCCGGAACTTCCGGCAAGTCGGAACACACACACAAACGCAAGCGACACACGCTCGTGCCACCAGTGAAACAAAGAACACCACAGCCCGACATGGAATGGGTATAATTGACGAAAAATGGTAATCAGCGTAGGTTCCCAGACAATAAACGAGACACAAAACTTCCGGGAGGTGGTGGTAGGAAGGGTTTTCGTCGGTTGACTGTTCGGCTAACTCTTTTCCCTCTCATTTTTTTCACTACAATCTACGGCTCCCTTCCGGATTATCAGGGGGAAAGCACAAACGGGTTGTATTTAAATGAGATTATTATTAATTTCCGTAAGCCACTTTTAACGGCTAGCGAAGCATGTGAGGTAAAATTAGTGTCTTATTTGTTGCAAATACCCAGATGTCCCGTTTGCTGTGCAAGAGAGTTTAACGAAATGAGGATAATGATTGTTTATTTGCTGCAGAGTAGCCTAATGCACTTAGCCAGATCGTTTATGTCATTGTTTTAGTGTAGGGACTACTAGAAGCAAGCATTCGACTTAAATTTAAAAAAAATTGCAGTATAACTATTATTCCCAAATGAAAGTGAAGTATTCTGCTTTGTAGCACAATTTTAATATATTTTAATTTTATGTAGAATTTTATTAAGTCATCTAAAATGTTTGAGAAGTTAAGACTTAAAAGTCGAATTACGTCGAAATATCGTAAAATTCGATAGTACGAATCGATTTGATTCGAATCGCTACACAATTCATTATTATTTTCCGTTCTTTTGTTATAATAAAACACAACTGATATTACGATTCATTTCATTGCAGAAATCTTTGAAATAATAAGTTGACTAGCCTTACCTGTTGGATTTGTGTCCAATAATAAACCGATTCGATATCTCTGTTGCACATCAAAAATAGATCTTAAAATATTATTTTTGTCACAGTTTATCCAAAACATGAAATTTGAAGTTTTCTCTGTTGGTAGTTATTCAACAGCAAATATTCCCACTAATAATTTTAAGCAAAAAAAATGAAAATGTTTTTTCCTCTAATACTGCTACCTTAATCATAAATAAAATTTTACTCTTAAAACAGGAGAATCTCAGTTCCTGTATTCTGACCATACATATACCCTTTCCATGCCCCTTGCGTATCCCATGACGCTCATATTCTGACTTTCACCCCTTCATCCCGGTAAGATGGCGAGCTCCCGACCAGCCAGACCGGAAGCTCCAAACCACTTTTTCCCCCGGTCATACCATACTATCACAGCCGTCACATCAAAGCCCCATAATCAAGTCATAAAAAGCGGATGATAACGTCTCACAGGGACCGCTTTTGTTCGTTAGGGATAACATTTTTACCTCCCTTTCACTACACCGTGTTCCTGAGATCTCTCCCTTGCCTCTTGCATCGTTAGCTTTTTTCCGCTTCATTCAAACCGGACTGGTAGGCTCGAATGTGGAATTGATGACACAAAACGGCAAACCAGGATATGCACAGGACGATGCTGCAGGAATGTGCGATGTTGCTTGTGTATTTGTGTATTTGTGTATGTGAAAGTTTACCCAGAAAGTTCAACGCTCGTTTTGCTGCCTGTTGGATGCCACAATCCTCCCTCATCAAGCTCTTATCTCTCCCCGTGGATCACTCCAGCGAAGAGAGTGTGGAGCACAAAATGGTGGCCGGGCAGTACGGGAACTTATTTTTAGATCCTTTCACGTTGCATTACACTCACCACCCACCAAACACCATGTTTGACCTCAAAAATGTTTTCCTCGCAGCACCTTTACCGCGCCCTCTGGTGGCACACGTTTCCCGGACACTCAGCACCTCCAATCTTCGCTCGTAATGGGTTGTTGGTCTGCGGTAGCGTACGTCAGCGGAGGCACTAAACCATTCCGAGACATCTTTAGCAGGAGCAGAGCCACCACCCGAAAGCCGCATCCATTTTCACGGCTTGTCAATTTTCCGCCCAACCTGTCAGTCGGTTATGCGTCAATCGCTGATGGAGCGGAACTGTCTTGAAGCGGGGACGTCACTTCCAGCACAACAAGGTACCACCGCCTCCAAAGAGTTAGTGTTAACACAACGTTACAAGGGCGGTGATGGATACTTAGAACGGTTCGGCTCCACCGCTCCTTCCTGAGGCTTGAAATCATTATTTGAGCAGTTCATCAACCACTTAAAGCAGCAGAAAGATTGTTCACTCTATCGATCGATCCATGCTAAACGAAGCAGAACCGTCAACCCAAAACTCTGTCTACCAATGTTTAACCTCCTCTCCAAGCTAACAACCGTCAGAAACTTTGGGGGAGTGGTGCTCTGAACAAAAAATTAACATCACCAGTCAATATACAGCACGGTTTCATCTTTCTCCCCATCTACGGTGACTTAATGTACACGAGACATGGAAATCCGACGACTCGCGAGGAAGGTTGCTGGCGGTCATTTTGCAGAACGGTTGAAATCAAATTCCAAACTTTACCCCAAATTTGCTGGAACATTGAGTGCCTCGCGGCGGTTACGGTGTTGTGCCACGGGATGCTATCCATCAGTACACGGCGTGTTGTATCCCTTGGATACAGGATGAGTAATGATCCTGCCTCCCCCGTTGGCGCTTAATCCTTCTGCCAGACTTCACATGCAGCGGTAGCTACGAACGAGTGAAGTCGTTGACGTGCAGAGATCACTGTTTTATACATCACCGGTGTAATATGATTTGCGATGATTTAGTTTGCACGTCGGGTTAATATGTAACTAGACTTTCCCTCAAATGTGCAGCGTACTCTAAACGAAGGCCATCAGTAAATGGGTTTCCATTCAATTGCTGTTATGAATATTAAGTTAAACTTACCGAAGGTTTTAAGGGATGCCGTAACTCTGCTGAAATTCTGAGGGTAAAATCCAAAATCTGTCCAACAAACAAGGATGCCGCTGTACTGCCTCGAGGGTTTACAAACAACGGAACCTTTCCATCTGTCTGCACCGTCGACGTCTCGCTTCTTCCTTATCTCGCTCCAACTTGTCTATTGATTCGAAACAACATTCATTAGAGAAAAAAAAACATCGCTTCACTTCTTCAGACTTTCTTTCTTCAGCTCCGAACTTCCCAATTACTAAAGATTAACGATGTCAACGGCGGGAACCGGTACAGATGCGCTTGCCTTCACTCACTCAAAAGAGTTACTACCATCGGGCGACCGAATTATCCGTTCCGATCGCTGCAATACTGGAATGCCTTTTGAGAAGGAAACTTTGTTTTACTTTTTTCCCTTTGATCCCTTCTTACATTTCCGTTTCTCTATTTATTTTTTTTCATTTCAAATGATTGACTACTACGACGACTCCATTTTGTTAGATTTATGTGAATGTGAAAAGACGGTGAGGCGGGCAACGGGTGCTTCTTGGAAACGAAAGGTAAACAATCGGGCAAATGGGGAACAATTCTTTGTCATGATGTTAAGCGTTCATTTCAATAAAAGGAGTACAGTATTTTTTTGTTTTGGTTCTTTTACTAAAACTGGTCGTTTCAGTAAATCCACCTTGTTACTTTGGGATTATACGTAGCATATGAAGTACACATCTTAACATGAAACACTCGAGAGTAGATTTGAACCCACGATCATGTGTGTGGCACAATGTGATCTTTCTGTAATCAATAAAAAGAAAGCTCAAAAGTTACCGATCTTTTATTGTTGAAGAAAATTTCTAGTTTATCTATACTTTTTAATTGGGCAGTTACGGCCAGGTCGTATTGCTGTATTGTTTTTCTATACATAAGCAATAGATTTAAAAACTTGACTTAAAGCAATAACTTAATCGATATGTAAAAGAACATAATATGGAACGCACGTGCAACATGTTCCTACTATAGATGATTGATTGATTGATAGATCTTCAAAAATAATTGACCGAAAATGAAGTGAAATATTTAGGGTTGCAAAAACATAACATTACAAATTGACAAAAAAAAACTGTTTCAGAAAAAAGCCATCAAATTCAGTCTAAAACTTGTATTAAATATTCTATTTGAGTTCTATAATAATCCTGCGTTTTGCGAACAAAAAACAATAAAAAATTAAACAATAAAGAAACAATAAAAATGATTGAGTGTTATGTCGAGTCGTTGCTGTGCAATAAAAACATGCTCAAATTGTCTTAAAAATCGTCATACTTGAAATTTTTCAAAGTGTTACTTGAAATCCAATACAATTTAGAGAAACTAGAAAATGCTTCGCACAACTTATAACATGGCATTTGCATAACTTAAACTAAACATGAAAAGAGTATAAAGAGGCGAATATAAAAAAAAGTAAAGCCTGAAGGCCAAAACCTCTATAAAAATCAATAAAAATTGAAAATAATATGGAAGATGGTAGGTGTATACAATAAAAAATAATTAAACTGATTCATAAGGTTGATTCAGTAATAGACATTAAAATCTGTTGAAAAGAAGGATTGTTCTGAATAATTATTGAGAGTTAAGACAATCAGTTGCCTGTTGAAACTGGATACGTTTGCAGATGAAAAGTTTAGAATTACAGTATTTTGAAGAATGTTGATTCACAAAAAAAACGTCGGAAAAATTCTTGTACACCCATTTTTGTTTCCACATAGCAAGGATACATACATAAAAATGGGTACTTCTATCCATTAAAACACACTTCAACAATAATTGCCCTTTTCCAATAATTGCTAGTTTCTGCACTGCTGCAGTTTGAAAACAGTAGGAAAATTGCCAATTTCCTTTTAATTAAAAACATGTACACGAGACTTCTTTGCATCCGTGCCGGTACCACATTCGATTACTGCAGCATGGATGGTATAAGAACACAGGAACAACACGCTGGCAGAGCGTTACTTCCGTACGATAGATGAACCTGCAGGCCCTGCACTCCCTTAAGGGACAAGGGCAGAACCATAAATCATATTTTCCCACAAGCTAATTGTGCACCCGGGCCAGTTTGCTGAAAGGTCCACTTGACATAGGTTGACCAGTCTTGAAAATGGGCTCCTAGCTATAGCACCATCACTACCACCAATTCACCTTACCGTGAAGTGTTATCAAAACGATGAAAAGCGGTTAAATAAACAAACAAACAGCAGCCGAACCCAAGGGCCTTAGCCATATCCTCTTGATTTTACCCGCCCCGTCTGTTTCCTGTTTGGTGGGGTTTTTGAGCGTTCCTGACAAAAAGGGGGAACAATGCCGGTCGCAGCAACTGGTGTGTTTGAGTGTGTTTACCGCGTCCAGAAAAGGCGAAATCGAATCGAGTTTGATAAGGATAGAATTTTACTACTGGCTCCGAGTCCACTGTCGATAGCGTCTCCTCCTCCACAGACGATGGAATTCAATTGCACAAACCGAATTGCCTGATTTATTGATTTGTAATGCACTTCACATGTCCATTGTGGGATGTCGGGATGCCTTAAATCCCTCTTCTTCTCGCATTTTCACCGTTGGATATTTAGCATATAAAGCATCTTTCATCTCCATCTGTCGGATCGATACTTCTCTCATTCCCTCGGGTTCCCCACACAATCTGATAGGAATTCTAATTTTACTCAAAAACAGCCCCGCCATCTCTTTCTACTGCCCGCAACCTCAAACGGAACGGCCAACAAAATGGCGTCCTCGGCTGTTTTCAAAGCATTTTGCCGGTCCGGTCTGATATCACTTTACACCCGTGGGGCCTTGGCGGGGCAGGAATTTCAAACCGGACATTTCGTTGTCGCTGGCAACGGATAGGAGAAGAGAAAAGTCTGGAGCGCGAGAGAGAGAGAGAGAGAGAGAGAGGCCTATGCACGGAAAAGGGCTGTCATTTTTCGTCTCTCTCGTTCGGCTCCCCTAGCGACTGTTTCGTGCCGCCAGGAAGGATGGCACGCCCGGCACACGAAAAGTTAATGATACCAAAGTGATGCTCCACGGGACGCGTGGAAAGTTTTGAAGTGCCCGTCGACCTTTTTAAATCATTAAATCACGAAAATGTTGATACTTGAAGGCACCTAATTGGACCGGGCGTATCGTGTGCGCTGTCGTCGAATCGAACCGGACCGGATCGGGCTGGGAATTCAATATGAGCAGCCCACCCTGCAGCCTGTTTTCCCTTTCAGCGATTCTGTGTTTTTACAGTTTTTGACACGAAGGTACCAATTATTTTATGGGGCTCGACACTTTTTGTTTCTACCTCATCAATTTTTAACAATGCATTTTTTCATTTTTGCTAATATTTCACAATTGTTTAACATTTGTTTTGAATTTTCGCCTACTGGATAACACTGATACGAGTGTTGTGTGTTTAATTTATGCAAGATGAAAAATATTAACCAAAGCATCGTAACTTTAACATCTAGACATAGATACATAACTAAATAAAGACATTTTGAATGACACTACACTAACCTTGTGGTGTCTCGTGGAATCGTTTAGATTCCCTTCCCGCACATCAAAACAGCAAATTTACCATTATTTTGTATTTTAACTAATACTTCTAATTGTCAATAAAATAAGTGCAGAGTATTGCACACTTCTTCATTTCGTAAAGTGACGAAAAGAAAATAATGTTTCGATAGTATGACATGCAATCCCCAGTTGTTTTTGGTACCGTCCGCTACGCGACAGCAGATAGCTCTAGTTTAAAATAACAGTATTAAGCTAAATGTGCTTGCTTATAACATAAATGTGTCGTAACTATTCAGAGTTTTCGTAATGGTTATTAATAAATCGTCCATGCATAAATGTGTACTGATTTTATTATAATGGTAGAACGTTTGCCGTAAAAACAAATTACAAAAAATATTCTATCAAAACCCAAATTTTAAATTCAAATTTTTTATACAAACATTGCAATACAATCAAATTTATTCGACTGCATGACCATCATTGCTTATCTAAAATGCAAATAAAAAATAAGCTTGAGACTAGAGAAATTCCCTAACGCCACCTGTTGGTGAGTAGGAAAGCAGCAAAAACAGTTTTGTCTCGCACACTTAACAATGGCTTTGTTCAACTTATTTTTATTGTTTTGCGATAAAAAAAAACAATCTCTTTCTATTGACTAAATATCGTATTTCAAACCAGTTAAGCAAAAAATGAGGAAAAATAACTTTTATCCGAGCGCAACCAGCACGGTTCTGCCAGTCTCCACCAGAGGGAGCTTTTTATATCTATGAAGTATTTTTGCATTGCTCCGTGTATATATTGAACTTCAAAGCCAGAATTCGATACGCACTGTTAAAAATTAAATTACATTGGGTCAAAATTTTACATAAACTATAGTAAACGTGGCAGGGACAACATGACTAGTTTGAAGGAGAAAATATTATTGTAATTTTTCATACTCATATTCGTATCAAAATTTTACTCTACAGTTCACCACCGACCGATCTCCTCTCATCTTTTGGCACTTCAACGTGACATGAAACATAAAACAAAACAATCTTACCTTTCCCTCTTCAGTAAGTGCCTTCTTCTTCTTTCCCTGCAACATTCACCACTATCACCCAACACCTTCGGTACGGGGTTAGATGAAAAATAGCAATTGCTGCTGTCCCCACCTGCCCTGCAAAACCAAACATGAAAGTAAATGAAAGGCCTTCGTATGACATTTCATGTCGTCACCAGCGGGTGAGTGCCAAAAGCATTTGCTGCGTGCAACAAAAAAAAACAGCAAAAAAAAACAGCAAAAAAAAAAACAACCATCCCATCTCTCTCAACTTCAACTTCGAGTAACCCTTTGCGCTTCATAAATTCAGCCTTCAACCCACACACGCCGCATGCCAAAGGTCGAACTCGAGAGAGGCTGTCGTACGCTTTTCGCTCCGTTTGCCATAAGCCACAGAAACCACTTAAATCCCACCGGTAAGGAGCCACGGCCGCGTTACCTTTGGATGCCGTGATGCTGCTCTCGACGAGCACAGTACCCTCTCAAAGACACAGGGGCTCATTGCCTATCCTTCAGATTATGCTAGGAATATTCATACGCTTTGCGGGTCGGAACAGGAAGCATTTTTCGCACTTTATAGAGCTGCGGTAAACGTCTTTATGTATCCCAAGTTTTGCAGGACAACACCACTGCACAACCGGCCGAAAAAGGAATTTCAACCTTACTTTATACCCTTTTTTGTTATACTTTTTTAACATTTCTTGCTTTAACTCTCCTTGCTACAAACACTACAAAGAGAATTTAAAACTGCAGGAAGCATAAATTTAGGCACAAGTATAAATTAAGATACTAAAAAGGGGAAAACTAAAAGACATCTTTTCACTTCACGAGCAGAAAATAATTGCCGACTTGTTTCTCCTCAAATTAAACGAAACGTAAAGTTTCCGATCTGTGAAATGGGGAAAAAAAAGAACTCACAAAGGAAAAATTAGAAACTTTTCTGTCGTATTATTTTCCATCCCGCATCCTGCTCTTCATCAACACTTCCCTCCCTGCTTCCCCAGAGTTTTTTTTTCTCTTTCCTTCGTTTGCCTCCACATTCACTCACCTTCCGGAATGGGACTTGTTTTATTTTTTTTTTTTCATTTTACTATCCTTCTGTTGCGTTTGTTTATCCTCTTTTGGGACACACGTAACGATACGATAAAAAGAAGTATGAATGAGCATCTCCGCCCTCCCGCCCCGATCCGGGTTTAATTATTTTTCATAATTTTTCATCCTATCGAGTGGTAGCCGGGCGCACAGAGATCGGAGCCTCCGGGCGGACGGAATGAAAAGCCCCGATTATCTTTCTGCCTCCCTTCCCAAAGCAGCAGCTTCTAACAACACAGGAAAACCCACCGGAATACACAAATGCAAACAAAGCAGCGATAGAGAGCTAGAAACAAAAAAAAACACATAAAATAGAAACTTTTCCCGAGCCCGCCCCGGGTTCGCTCGGCAAGGTAAAGCTGGATTATTATTTTTTTTTCCTTCCCCATTTTCCATGCCACGGGAAACATTAGACGGAAGCGGGGCCGCAAATATTCAATTTACTGTGCTCGTCAAAAACTTCCACACTTCCACAAACAACTCTAATGCTCGGTTTCAATAATCATATAAACAAATGTTTGCCTTGCTCTGGCTGGTGCTGTAACGGCAAGCCGCAGGATGATGGTTCTGGATGAGATTGAAAAAAGCTGTGATTATCTAAGGCAAACGATCCCATTTATCGATTGACCACCTCTTCTCACTCTCCCAACAAGCACGGGTGCAATGTACGGTTACCGCAACACGAGAAAGATTTTAAGTGATACATTAACTTTTACGGCACCCAACCAGCCAGCCCAGCACCCATCCCCTGAAGCTGTTGGTTTTCCAAGACAACTCTTCAGCGCACGAATAACTGCAAACATGAAAAGTTCCTCGGCAAAGATGTCTTCCGCCGGTTTGCCGGATGGCCAAGCGGGTGGCGCTCTGCTGCTAAGAGCAGACGGTTTAACTTTTCTATCAATTTGCAACATGAAGTGTTAACAAAGAAAGCAAACCGATATGGCAAATCCACTCGAGAGCAGCAATAGCAAAAGTTTCGTTTGACCGCTGGGAAAGGCCAACCGACTGCTGGGAGAGAGTAAGCGGTTTTCCACGCGCAAACGGTATTGTTTTCTATTTATACTATTTCTTAGCATTTTTCATGGTTTTCATGGTAGTGGGCGGAAGAAGTTGGCAATACAGAGGATGCGCTTGAACAAAGCGGTGTAAGGATTTTTAATTTCAATGACACGATCAGTGCAGAACGAGAAAGCAGAAACCAAGAAGCTAATGAGTGTGTGATAAGTTTAATTGAGAATTTAAACTGGAACCTTTGAACCGGATTTTCACTTGCAGAAAAAAGAGCAATTTTATTGATTCTAATGCCAACAGAGTAGGTTACAGAAGAAGTTTTCAAATGTGTAGCTTCTTTGAGTTAAGCAAGCTGACATTTTCTAGATTCTTATCCTAGTTGGCATTTTCTGTTGTTTTTTTGTTTTTCCATTGTAATGGTTATACCGTATTACTTTACCGTACTTTTAAAATATTTTTAGATAATGCCATCCAAGCAAGTATGCTTACCAAGAGTGAAACAAATTGAAAGAAAACCCAAAAATAACATAAAAAATATAAACTTGTCTTCGAATACTCGGCAGATGTAGATAACTATTTTATATCAAATAAAAGCTCATCTAGTAGCAGCTCAAGAAACGGTGTTGGGACATTCAATGGGTTTTGTGTTTTAAGTTTCTTTATTTCATTCTTGCAGAAAATAATAGCAAAGAACTTGGCTGTACAGTGATGCTGTTTGAAAGTTAAGCTCACTGCTATAAAAAAATCTGTGAACTATCTCATTTTCCTTTTATATCTCCGAAATCCGAAAAATCGGACTTAAAACAGTTGAACAATCAAAACATTCGAATCTTTCCAAGGGAAACTTCGAATGTAAATTGTTTAATTTTCCTTATTTTTACTCTAGGTTTTACTGTTTCTAGAAAATTAATCAAAAGGCCTGAAGGGACCAAGCGCTATCAGGAGTGTTATCTAGATCTACTGTGACACCATCAAAGCGAGCTGCGGAAGTTAAAACACTTTGGAATTGCACACCTATTTCCAAACAGGATTGAAAACAAGAACAAAATATTCTCGTCGTGTTATAGGATGTAAAAACCTTCAATACGAGTAATATACCAATCGAATCGTATGTTTCTATGTACAGTTCCAGCAAATAAAGTGAAACCTCCCAAAGCAGTCCCTTCATTTTTCATACATTTCATGTCTCTTTAAGATGGTAATCCTCCCTAAGATGGAATTCTCCAAGCTGCACATGAAATTTGCACACAAATATTCTCTAAGTCGGCAATGTTAATTTATATGTGTTGATTGAAGACTTGATAACATTGAAACGTTCGCTCCATGTGCTGCTAGAACACTATAAGAGAAACAAATTTAGAGAACTGTGAATGAAAATGAATAGAAAATGTAAATCCCGAACTTTATCCGAACGAATTCAACTGCTCAAAGATAGTAAAAACGCAAAAATCACTGTGGAGCTACGTCGATCATTTGCTGTCAAATTCTATAAGCAGGAATCCTCCCTAAGATGGCAGTACCGTCGGTGTACATCTAAGAGACATCACTGTAAATGAGAAACATATTTTTGTGGAGTGTGGTTCCACTATTCACCAATAGATGGCGTCAGTGTGCATCAAGATTATAAAACTGATTGCTCTTTAATTACCCTGACTTACGAATAGAACATTTAACAATCATCTTAAGCTTTCAAAGTAAAATGGAAGACCAATAGATATCACTGTTTGTGACTATTTTGTAACACAGCAAAATGAGGATTCGAGCCTCCCATTTCCCCCAAAATTACAAATACAACATTTCAATGTTTTTATGCAACTTCGTACGAACACACCGGTACAAAAAAAAGATCTTCCTGTTTTATTTGCAACGTAAACGTTCATAAAACACTGATAAACTCGAGCAATTTAAATGAAGTTATCAAACTGCCGTAAACATTGAACCCTTGCCGTTCCGTACGTTTCCCAACGGTTTCAATCAGGAAAACACCCCACAAAACAAAAGGGCACGCGAACATCGGCAAACGCCATCGACCATTGGCCATCAAACGGGATATGATGATTGCTATTGTTCAGAAGCACCCCCAACGGATTTTCCACAGATTTTACACCGCCATCACCTTGCAATCGAGGACCGCTGGAACCGGAGGAAGTGATCACCCAATAAAGGTGTAAATCATCACAGTTTCTGTAGACACGATAGTCAAACAACTGTAACGGGGATTGACACTACAGCGCTCCCCGCTTTTCCAACCAGCAAACAATTAATTGAGGAAATTGAATGTGGTTTTAGGAGGATGAATTATAAGAGCACATCGATTGGAAATTTACGCCCAAACGTAGCCGCAATTTAATAGAAATAAATGCAAAAAATACCCCTCGGCAGCGTGTACCGATGGGAACGATGGAGTAAAAGCCGACTGGGTCGAATTTATTATCCCACGTTTCGCGTTAGTGCCTGCCGTCGGGATGAGGGTGAATGCACAGCCGAAAGAGTGCAACCGCTAACGGGTGGTAGCCATAATTTGCGATGCACCAACTGGTCGAAAACATAATCCACTAAATTAAAATAGCGGATTATAGTTAATTTTTACGATAACGCGCACTCTTAACGAGGTTGGGATGTGTTGTTTTCCACCGTGCTGGATCGCTGTGAGGAGTGTGAAAGTCGTTTTAAATCAAGCCCTGGTGCTGCGGTTCGAGCTGGCTTTCAGTGAGAGAAATCCGTGCTATTTTCATCGTAATTAATTAAGCATTTTACCTACAATGGACCGTGTTTCGGTCATCACCTTTAAAGGTCCGACTTTCGGATTTTTTTCCTTCAAAAGTTATGAAAGTGATTTTGTGGACAATATTTTTGATTTGTCACCACACACGCGTACGCATTCCGTCTGCTTGGACGGGGGATACTCCAGGGCCCCGGGAAAGGTACAAATATTAACTTTCTATCATCACGCCCAAACCACTGCCAACCCGCAGTGTCAACTTACCGGCGTATCAGGCCACTGCTACATACAGCTCGAAGGTCCCGCATGAAGGCACCACTTGGCGCAAGTTAATGCGTTCAACTCGCCTGGAAGCCATCAATCAATTTTCTGGCGGCCTAAGGAAAGTATTTTCCCAAACCGTAGCTTAGCCAACCCTCCGGCCGAAAGCGGGCCTGCTCCGTACACACGCTCCCAGCAGGTCGTCATCTGTTGATGACAGGAAATGCTAGGCTACAAGGACTTGAAGTAATGTTACTTCCCTTTGCCAACTGTGCTAAAAGAAAAGTAACTTGTGCGAATATGGTTTTTCGTCGTCGGGCATCTGCACCGACTGGATGATCGCGTGACGAGCGTATGTTTGCTTTGCCGGTGGCTCACCCCAAAAATCCTCCCGCCCGGCAAAGTGCGAAAGATAAATCGAGGGTAAATGCATCGCAAATAGAAAATCCTTATTCACCGTCCGCCGGCGGGGAGCTTTAGGGGAAGGGATGCTACAGCTGCTCCAACGGTTGCGTTACAGAAGATAATAAAGTAGATTTGCACGAGCTTCATACTCTCCCGTCGTTCGATGTTCCCCCGGAGCACCCGCCGCGCATTGTCGCATCATGTCGTCGATGAAAGTCGACAAGCTATTGGAATATGATTCGTGGATGAATAAATAAATAGCAAGAAAATTACAATCTCTTTGCGATTACGGGCTACTGCGTCGTTGACTTTTCATCGAAAGGGACCATTCACCATCGCTACCAGCGCTTCGGCAATCGATGATCGATTGAATGGGAATATAGGAGAGAAAACTCGAGGAAAATGAAATTCAAATCCGATCAATATTTAAGCACTCGGAACACTTGGAATGACGAGACGCAGACTCGAAACAAAAAAGGAAATACAATCGATACGCAGACGAGCAGTCCCGTAGCTTCTCCTATGTGGATACAACAGCTTATTAATCTCGCGCAGTATTTTATTTACACATTTTCTCCCTTTCTCGAGGACACGAGGATTTGTTTGTTTTGACGCGGAAGCAGGGACAGTGCTAAATGATTGTGATGAATTATGATGGATGACCTTTGGCACGTTTCGGGCTTTTGTTTGTGTGTAGTGTGATTGCGGGGTCATGTTTGCAATCCAAAAACTGTTTTGTTTCATAACAATTGATAGTGGAGCTAACAGAGCTGAATTGGCCCGACAGAGTCAGTTCATCGAGCTTTATGTTTGTTTAGTAAAAGTAATGATTTTAGTGGAATATTTTGTTGATACAATAAACACTTTCAAGGACGGCAATTGCTGAGTGAACCGGAAACGTTTCTAAATAGTGTTAACTATAGACAGGGTTTCACGCGCATACCGACGAACTGGTGAGTTTGACACCACTGTCGTAAAACTTAAAACTCTTTTATTGCGGGTAGTTTTAGAAAATGTTTAGAATAATTTCATTAAGTTATTAACATGCTCTTTTAATTTTTGGTAGCATAAAGTATTATCACATAAGGTTTGAAATTCAAAACAAATTGAGGTAATTTCTAACAGGTTTTTTTTTCTTATTTTTATAGAGACTTTGGCCGTCAGGCTAACATTCACCTCCAAATTTCTTAGAGATCTTTTTAGTGCGGTATTTTTGTATGATATCAATAACTTTTCCTACTTCAACTACAATCTATCTTGAACCCTATGCACTCAAACTATTTTATAAAGCGTCTTAAAACGCTTCAAGTACAGTTTAATATAGATATTAAAACATTTCATCTGTATAGAATTCAATACTATAAATTTTGTTTTGATATGTAAAGAATCCGATTGTTTAATTTTGATGTGTGAGTGACGCGGAATGAATTTGGTTAAAGTATTTTGGCGCTAGTAACAGCTTTGATTGACTTTTAATCATGTTACTACAATATGGAAAAAAATCGACGAAACTTTCATCGACTCGAACGGTAATAATAATTAGATATTTTGTATATATCTAAGGTTAGATAAATGATTTATAACCCCAATTTTATCAAAAATTATGTAACCATATTTATAATTAACTTATACTCATAAAATCCACGCGCCCGGTCCCGACCACTCCGGATAATCGACGCTCTACTTTAGTTTGATTGATAAATTTGTATGCATTGCGCCATTTGCATTTTTCCTCAAGATAAATATTTGTATTATTACATTTTCCTTTACTTTTTGACGTACAACTTCGTGTACACATAGTACTTCATGATATGTAAATCGATTTTCCTAAACATTTCTTTTAAACTTTTTAAACATGCTGTTGTACCTTCAATACATTCAAACAATAGTATTCGAACATAAAAAAATCCAAGCCCTGGCCGTTACTAAAGGACAAACAACACTGCCCAATTTCAAACATTATTTATAATAAGCCATAAATGCGTATAACTTTGCCTAAATTAAATCTTCCAGCAGCAGTGTAAACCACCTTGAGCAATAGAAATATACGACACGCTCACAAAGATTTGCACAATTGCTGCAGTAATCATTTCCCTCGCCCCAAAATGGTACACCTGCGACTGGTCATTTCGTTAAGCCGCTGATGATCCGCATGATTCTCCTACCTCATTACTGTGCGTGCCTTTTATTTATTTTGCTTCACCACTTCAAGCTTGTACTTTCGCTTCCGGCTTTTTGACATTGTTCCGTTGTCTACAATGGAGCAAAAAAAACACCTTCTTTTGTTACCTTTTCCTACGACACGACCCACCAGGAGACCTTCCCATAATTTTTCCTTCCCCGTTAAGATGAAGTAACTGCTCCCTACTCACCACCCAAGACAAGACGATGCACACCTGGTAAAATATACATCGTTCCCTCGGGAGCCTGCCCATTTTCCAGGCATCCCGCTGGGGAGCGAAAACGCGCTGCCCATTACCGTAACTCATTAAAACATTTAGCGCCATAAACAGAGACGTCATTGTCAAACTTTTCAGCTGTGCCACGCGCGTTTTCTCTGCATCGGAAAGTGGCGTCGCGCGCCGACAACATTATGGACCAATAATTATGATTAAAATTAATATTTAAACAGACATTACCTCGTGCACAGCGCGGTGATGTAATAATAGCCGCTGATGTCGCACCCCCCCGCAAGTGACAACAGCATCGTAAAACCGGCCCCCGGTCTTTGGTGCAAAAAGGATTGCAACCATCAGCGGCACGACAATGACGGCGATGACTCGGCCCCAGAACTCGGCCTTTCGTTACCGCCTTCGCCCGTAATAGTATTAGCCGTTAAGCCTAGAAAACACATTGTAATTAGATCGCGAAACGCTTCGAACGAACGAGCGCAACAACATGTCGTATGCCTGCTATGCCCCGTCGGCTGCAATGCTGCGCCAGAGAGAGCACAGGGCCGGCGAGGAGGTGGACGGCTGTCTTTACGGCCATTTCGAACGACCCCGGTAAGGATGGGCGCTTGAGCTGAACAGCAGCAAGTCGTCGTCAACGAGCGCGCTTTAATTCAATTAGAAACCATTCCAAGGCGGAATGGGACAGAAATTTTAAGGTTTCTAATGCTCCGGCCCAACTAACCATTCCCACCGGTCGCTTTCTTTCGTCCGTGCTCTTCGGCGAGAACTATAGCAGCATCGCCCGTAGTGGAGTCGTCGACGTCTGCAAGGCGCTACACCGGTGGAACACATTTACGATAGTCCTCGCGGGACCCGCCGTTAAGTGTCGGGCATTATCCGAATGTCAGGGTTTTATTGTTATTGAATGAAGACGAAGGCGTCGTTCGTACCTCGGTACGAATCCTTTCCCGGTTGGCTTTGCGAAATCAGGGCAGCAGGAAACTTAACCTCCCATCACATTTCTTCCAACATCTTGATTGCGGTAGCTCCAGCGTCCAACGGCTCGGGATATGAGTTTTGCTTCCCTACTTACCGCATCAATTTTGTCGCATTTTTATTCACCATTCTGTGCGAAGAGCGCGCCCGGTTGCTGCGTTTACACCAACCAAAAAAAACCGGCAGGGGTAGATATTATTTATGGCAAGCTTTATTTGTCTAGCCGCCTGGAACGATCCCGGCCAACACCCTTGACTGAGAGGAGAGAGGGAGGAAACAAGTGCCACTTTTACTAATAGATACCAGGGCAGAACAGGATCCTCCGTTTGTGGCAAAAATCATCATCCCATCCAATCACACTGCCGGGTTTCCCCCCGAAAGGACCAACCTTCCGAAACCCAGCGACATAATCCCGGGCACAATTTCGCATAATAGTTTTATGCTTCAGCCTCCAAAAATACCACCAGCAAATACTAATATCCCCCCGAAAGCATGGGAATAAAACGTCTTTTTTCTTTCCTTTCCTTTTCAAACACTTTCCGGAATGGCACAGGGCAGGGGGCATTTTGCAATAATGCTGCACACTTACGCTGTGTGCGCTTTGGCCACGCTGCGACATGTGGTAGCGGTGGATCATTCAATTCCAACGGCATGTGGGCAAGGGGGATATGCACATTGCACGGGTGCCTGTGCAATAGTTGAATTTTGGGCTTGAAACGGTCTCACAACACACTGCCCCCACTTCTGTTTCGTGAATGTACCAATCCACTTTTTCCACTAAGCGTTTTCCCCCCGCACGCGCGCGCGCACGCTCCTTTTTTCTTTCTCCCTTTTGTCCGGCACGTGCTGACACGTGAGGCTCGGGGAAGATGCTTTCGTCAGAGAAAAGGGATGATGGGAGTGGCTCTCGCCCAGCCCGTAAGAAATTGCCTGCATGTGTCGCACATTAGTGAGGTCCATTTGATTATCTTCTATTTAGATAATTGCATTCATTTGTCTGGATTATTGTGCTAAACTACTGACGACTGCTGTCGGCTGCATCTTAAGTTGTGATGAGCTGCTCTCCGCTGCTGTGTGTCGTGTTGGACCGTAAATGAAGTGCAGGTAACAGTGGACTAATGTGGATATTTTGTGCGAGCTTCTAACAGGCATTTTTATTGGAGATACAAACGTAATTAGTATTTCAGACAAGCTTACAGACAAATAAGCTAGGTATAGAAAGTTCCGTCTCATCTCATTACCTGGTCAGAAATTATATTGGAGTGGAAATATAATATTACAAAATGCGGATTACTGGAACTACAACTCGGGATACCTCAAAGTTACTTGCAAAACCATGTAATGTTCACTATCAAACACATAGAACTCGCGACATGTAAGCACAATCTAAACCACTAGTTCCAGTTTGAAACAAAGAGCTCATTATATTGTGTTTTAACACGAAATTTCGAAGTTATAAGTCAGATTAATCATAGAAAGTTAGGATTCTCAACTCTTCAAGAATTCCAACCATAAACATGTATTTTCTCTCCGTTTTGGAACAAACCTAGATGTAATATAAAGTCTCATGACATTTGATTCTAGTTTCTATACGCCTGGGCTATAATGGGTTAAAAGTGCTTACGGAACTCTGTGAAACTTGAGGGCTTTAAAGGCAATAAGTCAATATTTCTCGAAAATGTTTGTGCGACTGCCAGCACCACCGATCGTAAAATTTTCTTTACAATAAAAAAAAACAATTGATCCTTTGTAGGAATGTTTGGCCCACAGTGTATATTTTCAAAATATCTAAAAATACCATAGATTCATCTTATCCCCAACGTCACTCTTGTATATCTGGTAAGATTATGTGGATGTTGATTTGGTTCAAAGTCTGCATATCTTGCTACTTTCTTTCAGATGCAAGAAAGTATAAAACAAATATAAAAACTACATGTTCTGCAAAGCCCATTAACAATCATCTCCAGCTCCATCATCCGGTTAGCTAAATTGTCTTGGAACTAGGAAGAACTTTGATGCTGCTTATCTGCATATTAAAACAGTGATCTATATCCAAAACAAGCTATTTAAGAAAAATAAATGATTTAATCTTTGTCTTGAGCTTTTAGCCTGAAGATATTCCATTTCTGGAAGAAACCATTTTTCGAAACTAAGCGAAACTTCTAAGTCCTGTCCTTTTCCTAATCAACCAGACATATCAAATGCCCAACGTTGATAAGTAGAAACTGTGGTCGCTTGTAAACATAAATCAATTAAAAAGTTCCAAGACCTGTATTTGAGCCTGCACAGCCGCCCATCCCTCTAAAAAGCACCATTTTTCTTCCCTCCCTGTGTGCGAGCCAACTCATTTGCCGAACACTCCGCCGCAGACGTAGCTCGCTCACTTTTCTTACTGTCCATCGTGTAATTTATCGATCACAATTAATTTTCTTGCCACTTTCAGCCACTAATTAATTTCCAGCGACCTGCACACACGGCGACCGATAAAACTTTGGCGAACGTCTTCACCGGGGGTTTGTATCGGTGCGGTGCAGTGTTGCAGCTGAACTTTGACCAGCATTACGATCATCAGCAATAATTTTTCGTAACCGCTCTTCTTTTCCAGCCTTTGCAGAACACAAAACACACAATTCCAATATTGATGGCTACTATGGGGATGAAAGAGTTATAGGACGGGAAAGACAGGAAAAAAGGTGACACGACTTTGGAAATGTGAGCAGAGAGCATGGGGGGAAAATTACAGCCGGTCCATTAGTTACGTGACTCCGCCCGGGTGTCGCTAGAAGAACCTCACCATCTAGAACACGAATAGATAAATTAGCTCACCGTTGCCCAAGTTCAAATACCAAACACGAAAACACAGAGTGGGAAGACTCTCTTTCACTCAGACACTTCTTCTTCAGAATTCGCAGCGTCATTCGCAAATGGGTGTCAGGGTACAAGGCACCCCGAAACATGCTTGATTTAAGTTCACCTGCATATTTTATGATTTTATTCACTTACCATCCCCTCAGGTAGGCTCAATAACTTCTTTTTCCGTACCCTTAACCTACCGGCAAACTTCAGAGGTTGGTATTTTTCCGGAATTTAGAAATCAAATCTCCCCGCTCGCTGACTTATTGGAGGTCCACGGTTCTTGGATCTTCGGATGTGCGAGATCCAACTTTTTTCGGAAGATACTACTATTGTAGTAATTTTCGACTCCAATTCTATTTCGCCCTAATGGATTCGCCAATTCCAGACTCTACCCAGATCCCTCTCTTCTCCAGACATCACACTTCCAGGTATTCCAGGACGTGTCTATTTTATTTCGCCTAAAGGTAATTTTACGATTATGCGTCTTATCTGAAGGGATCAGCGTTTGGAGATATGTTCTTCCCCCTTTTTTTTCGTTGCCTATTTCTAGGATCGCATACATCCAAGTGAAGGTAGTAGTGCCTCAAACACCCCAACACGTGTGTCCGTGGTTTTTGGGGCAACCATTACGCTGTCTATCCCTTTCCCACCCCGGCTGGCATACCGTGAACCAACATTTGGTGGCTTTTTACATTATTGTTACTGGCTTTTCTGCAAAACCGCATCTTAGCTCGCTTCACCCAAGAACACGCACACCGAGAAGTGCAAAGAGCTCCGGAGCGGGTCGGTGCTACACGCGTAAGCTCGTAAACAAAACCAAACACCCGAGAACCTTGCTCGCGTAGGATGTAATGGTGTCTTTTTATGGGCCGATGTCCCGTGGTTGCAGCCTCCGTAAGCGGTTCCAACCATAGTCGGGCGCGGTACTCTTATTCAATATTTATATGCAATTTATAAGTTATCATAAATAAAAGCTAAGGGTTTCGGTGCGGTGGCCACCGGAGGCTGCAGGGGACTGAAATCTTCTCCGTTTCTTTGCCCACCGAAGGGTTGACTGACGTTCGGCAACGACGAAGATAAAAGGGATTCCAAAGCAGGCACAGAAGCATTGCTAGAAGAAGGGTGCGATGAATGAATAATGAAAACATGTACCACCGCAACCGAAGGCGACTCGGCGAAAGATCAGCCCGAAAACGTCTGCCCCGAGTTTTGTGTGACCGGGAAAAGGCGTGACGCGCAAGGACACACACACACAACCTCCCACCCGGCGGTATGGACGACATGGTGCAGACAAACCGGCTAGAGGACAGTTGAAATGTCAGCAAAACTGACGACCCAGTCGGTACGTACCGGGGCCACCGGGCCACCGGAAACTGCTGTACGTCAACACACTCGAGAAATCTTGCCCCGTGTCGAGTGCTATCGTCGCAATTTTACGCTTCCGCTCGACAGAGAACCTTCGTCTTCAAAAGCCTTTACACACAAGCGGAGAGAAGTCACCCCGTCGTTCCACCATCCAATGGAACCGTTTTTCCTTTCCTTTTTTTTGCCATCATTTCGAGCTATTTTTTAATGATTGAAGCGAAGCGAAAGAAAACTGAGAGTGAAGAAGACGGTAGACAAGTGGTTCGAAGGCATCAAGACCGAACCCTCTGTAGGACGGCTCGGTTGAAGCCAACCCGTCATCCTTTTTCTTGCGAACCGAAGGGAAAGAGAAAGTCTCGTTCGCATTCGTCACCCTGTAAAGTGGAAAGTGGAAATTGGAAATTTCTACCATTTTCACGCACTCGCTGCTCTCTTTGCTCTCCCTTTTTCCTGTAAACCGTTCAATAATGTTCGAGCTTGGCATTCCTGCCCGTGCCTGATGAGGGGAAGGTTCAGTATCAGTAGCTGGAAAAACTGGAAGTTTTTATTTACTGCACCGTCTCCTAACCACCACCCTGCCTAGTCGATTTGTATGATGGACCAGCAAACAAATTCAAGCGTGAATATAACATTAAAAAGTTTTTGCTTTCCCCCTTCACTGCTCCTGGCCACGTCCTTCTCTCTTCGCAAAAGAATTGTTTGCCAACTTTGTCCAGTTTACTCGGGCCAATCTTTCAAGCCCGAAGCGAGCGCACAACGGGCAGGCACGGAAAGTTAATCATCCACTTCATAAGCGCTCATCAATATCAAATATTTACCATTCGGGCAGCGCCCAGGTTTGCTGCGATCCCGCAGTACGCCAATCGATAATTGCCGCCTAGCCTGTGCGCTGCTGCTTCCTTTCCGAACTTTTAAAAGATTGGAGGTTGGCAAAAGGGAGAGTCTAATAAAATTAGCAAACGTCGCAGTATGTTTTAAGGGCAGGCTTTTGTGTCTGCAGTGTGTCGAAGCCACCACGGGCAGTGCCAGCGTACTGTTGGCCTCTGCCCAATTTCCTGGACACTGTTTGGTCCAAAACGGCTTGGTGCCGCAACTGATCCGAAAGCCTCCCCGGAAGCCAACAAAAAACATCTTTGACCGAGATTTATCTAGCTCAAATCTTTTCCATTAGTGAAAATAGGCGAATCAGCGAATCGTTTACGGAATTCGCAATCACCAGAAGCCTCTAACAACGGCGGTGTACCGTTTTTTCTCGGTTGCTGGCTCTGTTGAAAATAAACGACGAAAAACTTTTATCTGCTGACACTCATCACTCATCTAGAGAGCTTGGACCTGGTGATGATGGTGGTGGTGGTGGTGGTGGTGGTGAGCCTCATTTCAACCGCCTTTAACCTCACCGAGCAGAAGGAGAATTCATTTATCAAAAGCCTGTTTTAGAATTATTAAACGTGCTCACCTACTTCCAGGGCTTCGAGACATTGAATGGGACACCGAAGAAGTGGAGGTCGGATAAAAGAAACCTCATAATTGAATGACATTTGTCAAATTTTATACTGCCACAACTGAGAAGAAGGTATGTGGATGGAAAAGGCGAAAAAAATGGGAACAGTTTTGATGTACGCCGTACAAAATGATTGAGTAACAACAGCTAGCCGTACAAAGGCGTCTTTCAAGGGATGGGATGTGGTCCAGCAGTGCCTTCTTTCGCCGGAAAAGCCAACAAAGCAGGGGGGAAAGAGTCTATTAGAACGGTCTACACACTAGGGCGGAAAGCCTAGACCAAGACAAGTAGACAAATCTTTTCGACCTACTATCACAGTAAAAAAACACACAATATCGAAAGAAATTTTCCTTATGCAATTTCCTTTCCAAGGATGATTTTTCGTTTCTTTTGTTTCGTTGGGGAAGCTTCTTGATCATTTTCCGCCTTTCCGCTAACGAGACGGACCGGACCGACGTTCAAGTCATTCAAGCGGGATGGGAAGCCGGACCAAAGAATCAAAATAATCCCCCAATTTGTTGGACACATCAAATCATCTTACAAATTTTATGATTTGATAAATCCTAAATTACATTACTCGCTGAACCGAAGTGATCAGGATGGTTGAAGAGGGAGGGAAAAGTAAATAGCTCGCTGCAATAAAATCAAACTAGTTTTCGGCCATAACTTGACACCAATAAAAGTTGATTTATTTCGGTTCAAACTTTTGACTCGTGATTTTATAGATTGCTTTGTGCAGAGTATCCATAAGACGAAAGATAAGTTTAGGGTTCTAGAAGACTGTATGAAGGTTCAAGCAATGTTGCAAAGATAGAAGCAAAAGTCTTAAAACATGAAAAGTTTACTTTATTGCAATGATAGTAAAAAAGCAAAACAATTTATATGTCTTTATTAAGAACAATTTTTAGCCAACAGTAAATTAAACAAAACAGGGGTTATCATTGATATTGAAACCGTTGCTCTGAAACTGCAAAACAACTTCCCCACAACTGTCCTATAATAGTGATGAAAGAATTTTACCAAATTTTTTTTTTCATGTAGACGGCCTAAGAGGACTTTATGGGCTGGGTCGTCCGGGTCCATGCGTATAACATGCCGTTGTAACGGCTCCTCCATTGTTCCTCCTCACGTATGGGGCAACTTCCTCTCGAACGCGGCTAAGAGGGTTTCATCAGATTTGGACAGAGTCCATGTCTCAGAGGCATACGTGAGTACTGGACCTATATAGGTGCGATATAGTCCCAGCTTCGTCCGTCGCGACAGGTTTTGTGAGGTGAAATGCTTCCTCAGGCTATAGAATGACCGGCTGGCCGCCAGCATCCGTGCGCGCACCTCGACTTCTATAGCACTTCTATTCTAGTGCTGACTTTTGACCCGAGATAGGTGAAATTTGGGACGACTTCAAAAGTGCGTTTGCCTGAGGTCTTCTGCCACCTGCTCGATACTTTGGTAGGCTTTCGCCACATAGGAGAGCCGCAGACCAATGAAGTCTATGTCATCAGCGAATGCCAAGATCTGGGTTGACTTGTAGAAGATGGTTCCCGAAGTCTCCACATCCGAGTCGCGGATGGCCCTCTCTAGCACCAGGTTGAAGAAGAGACAGGCAATCCCATCCCCCTGGGGCAGACCCTTGGTGGTAGCAAAGGATCCTGAGAGTTTTCGATCCACCTTCACTTGGCATGTGACGTTGCCAACAATACTTAAGCAAATAAAAGACTGATATAGAGACTTTGGCATGCGTTTCATCAGCTTGTCGATCAATAATAAGCTAGCATAATATAGCTGAGAATTGTGAGTATGGGTTTAATAAAGAGCGTCTGACACATCACCCCTCCCTATTGTGTATTTATTCGATAACTGAAAAGTGCACTCTACCAACGACATTTTTTAGCTATCTTTCGAACACAAACATTTTTGTAAAAACTATCTGGTCCCAATCCGGTTTGATACCTGACGCCCGTGTAGTATGACGTTGCGTCTATGTACTACACTATCCGTTTCACGTTTAACAGACCCGTTATTGTGCTATATAATGGGAGAAGATTCAACCAATCGTGAGTGTATAATGGAGTAGCTATCCTTTTGTAACGACTTCTAGAACCTGCCATTTTCTCTCTCTTAAAAACAAACCAAGGAACAATTCCATTTCCCAGCAAAAAAAAGTTTAAAGAAAATTAGCTATCTGCTTCTTCTTTTCACAACAAGAGTCCTTCCTCAGCGTAGCGCAAAAATCAACTTCAAGCAACCCAATTTAACGGCGTCTGTTTCCTTTTATCCTGTACAAAGCAATCTTTCCACCCGCGTAGCTAGCAAAAAGCCATCCAATGACCGTCCAAGTGTTGGTTTACCATTTTGGCAACAAAAACGGCATTCTCGCCAAATTCGTACCGCAAAGCTCGTGTACAACCGGAGCCGTGTACTACGAACACAGTGGCAAAAGCAAATGCGAGAATAAACAAACCGTGAAACTACCGACCAGTAAGCAGTAGTAATAGTAAAGGCACAGTTCACGCGGTGGGTGCTTGTGTGTGTGTGTTTATCCAGAGCGGGGGTCCAGCTAAGCGAGCTAAGTTTGTAAATAAACCATAAATTTATAACACTCATAAAACTCTCACGCTCAACTTGCACGCTCAAAGTGAATTGCACTTGAATGGTTTTACTACCACTTTTTAGCTGTTTTTGTTCATGTTTGTTTTTTTTTTGTGTGAGTGTTCTGCTGCTGTCATACATCTTTACACCATCGTTGGGGTTAGTACACCAAGGACAATGGGACAAAGCAAAGGTGGGGGACGGAGCCGTAAGCCGTTGTCGATCGTAGTTACAATATCGTAACCACATTATGGAAGGCCACATTACATAAAGTTGAAATCTACCATGAACTTGGCTCGGTTGTTGCACATCAAACGTAACACGTTCGGGACGGATTGTAAAGCAATAGCCTGTTACTATTAAAGGTTGCGTAAAAATGAGTTCAGAGAACATTTCAAGATGTTGGGGATACTACCCTGACGATTACTTTTAATGTAAACTCGTTGGAAGATTATTATTATTTCCTCCATAGCAAGCAAGAAACAAATTCAAACAGTCATAAAATCAATACGCCTTTCTTGGGTAAATCATTCATTAATCATTCATTCCAATTTCTGGCAAAACCAATTAGACGACTCAATCATTTGTCAATTAATGTCCACCCACCGCGTCTGCATTGACCTGCATCGAACTTTGTTATTTTAATCCCATACAACCCTTTCTCTGTCATCAAATGGAGCTCGCCTTAAGCTAGCTTTTCCACTGCCAAATTGCTTATTTCGTCCACTGCTCGTATGTGGACAGCTTCACTGCTTTCCCGCATCGACTTCCCAAGCCATTCCCTTCCATTTATTGACTTAATGCTTTATCAGAAATCCCATCACTATGCACTTTCCGCCGGGCAAATCCACTTGCCGCTTTCACCGTCCGATTGAAATAAAGAAAACACACATCCGGCCCCTTAATACCAATCGCTCGCACACCCGCCCGAGATTTTCCTCCACAGGGACAACACTGTGCCCGCTGTGTTGACTAAGACGAACATAAATTTTCGTCCCCCTGGCGACGAACAAAAGGTTGGCGGTTCTGCCGTATTGGCTCGTAATTAAAATCCTATCGATCCTTTCCGGACCGAACCGGAGGCGCCGAGGACGGGAACGAGAACGTGGCAACGAAAATCAGTTCCATCTCCGCTTTGCACCTTTCTCTTGTTTTGCCAGCTCGTCGTGCACCGCGACGTCTTGCCACAAGCTCGGCCGGCATTTCTCCCCTGTACCTTTGCTCCGATCCCTGTGCTGGCTAATCGCAAGGGAAAAAACGCATGTTTACTGTCAACCCTGCGTCGCTTTATGTAGCAATTGTGTGCAGGAACTGATTAAATATTGAACAACGGCCAAACCAGCGCCGAGTTTTGCTTTCGTTCCTCCTGTTGCTTTCCTAAAGCGGGCCACAACACATTTGCCGACCAAGATAACGCGCGCCCACAGCACGATGAACGTTCAAAGGATAAGAGCAAGCAGTACAGATTCATCTTCAAGCCGATGAGACGTAGAGAGCGAGAGTCGACGTGAAAAACCAGTCATTCATCAAATCACCCCTGCACAGGAGGATGGAAATGGTAGTATCCAGGGAGATTCCCTTAAGGACTTTTTTGTTCGGCATCTTCCATCTGGTCGAAATGGAAGCAATTCCCTCAAGCCTTCATCTGTCGCATCTAGAGAGCGAGCGCAAACAAACTCGCCCTGCTGATGGTGCATACACGAAAATGACACAGAAGATCCTGATGGTGGAAACAGGCTCGAGAGAGCTCCACGACCCCCATTACGTTACTTGGACGTTGAAACACCGCAATATGTCAATCAGAACACGTGCTGCAAACGACAACTTTGCGTATAGTTTGTAGCTTATTTTAGGAGGGAAGACAAGAGTTAACAGAAAACATGTTTCTCCACTGTTGAATGCATTTTTATCACAAAGAAAAAACTTAATGCAGTAAGGGGTTTGATTCTCCCTATGTGAGTGTAAAATTTCGTTGATTTTAAGCATAAGTTGTCATAGTGAGACTATTTGCAAATTGTCTGCAAGAGATGATTTTAATTTGAAGTTCGCTAACGTAGCACTCTGCCACTCATCGAACAAGACAAACAAATAAAACTCTGTTTGATAACTGCTCTAAAAAAGCGTTCAAAGTCTAACGAGACTGTCATTCAATGCGTCAAAACATACATAACTTTCGTACAAAATGTGGAATATATGGAAATTATTTGTTTATTTTATGGGACTTTTATGGGTTCCAAAAATAATTTATAGTTAATGTTATCTATATCTATTCTAATAAAATTTAAATTCAACGCGATTATCCAAACTACGACTTAAATCAATCTCTCGTGGGTCCAAAGTGTGCCCATGAAGTGGTTTTCTTTTTTTCTAAAATACTAATATAATTTATTTTTGAACATTTTTTTTGCAAAATTACAAAAATCAATATATCAAGATCATCGCACAAATTAATGATGAAGTATCAATACGACACAAATTCTTTAAAATAAGAGCCAAATGTTAGTTGAATATATCAAAAAACTAGTGGCACTTAGCTATGGCATTCTGAAGCAATGCGACCCGCGTCAAAAAACTTTCGTAGAGCCCTGAACTAGAAGATGGTAGCCTGGAATCTTACTAAAAACGTATCAATTTATCAATCAATTTATCGTATCAATTCTGCCAACAAATATCTGGTTACTTTCCTATGACTTTCCTGTTGTTTTACACAAAAAAAACCTAGCAAACATTGGAAAAGGCTAAAATATGTCCGGAGAAAGGGAACTATTTTTTAATTGTTATCTTATGACAGTATTTATCGTTTATCACGATCAAGTCGATTGAAAAGTCGTGAACCAGGAGCTTAAATTATGTTTAAGAAACCAATGAAAAATATCTAAAATATTCTGATTCCCGACTGCCATCTTCTAAACATTGCATAGCACGCACAAGTAAAAATGTATAGCAATGTAGGATCTTCAAAAACCAGCATGGTATAGGTGCCATAACTCCCTTAGGATCTCTTCTTCACTACCTTAAATGTTTCAATTCACACCATCAGTGGAAGCACTTTCCCGCACTATAAAGCACCAAACTTCCACCAAACGTCATACACCGGCAGGCAGAATGGACGAAACTTTTCACCTTTCCAAACGCCCTCACACTTCAACAACATCTTCCACAAGTGCAATCTCACTAATGGCCCAAAGGTAGCACACGACGGGGAGGAAAGAAAAACACAACAAGTAAAAGTGTACACCTCACTTACCCCAGCAGACTCACTTAAACGCATTGGGTGTCTCTTTATTGACTGTGTGTTTTTGCTGTGGTCGTTCCCAAATCGTCCACCCATCAGCACACTTCACTCAAAAGCGGAGCGTGTTAGCTGTGAGGATGTTCCGAAAACATCTTCATCTTTTCAGCCGCTAAAGTACCCGAGTGTCCCGAGAGCGGCCCAGCACAAAGCCCAGACAACGCCGGTCTCGTGCTGTAAAGTGCGCATTATTATTTATAATGAATTTTAGTAGCTCCCACACGCTCAACAGTCTTCCGGATGTCCAACCTTCATCATCATCAGCATCATCACCCGACGTCATCACTTTGTCAGCCACCAGTGTTGGGCGGTTGAGGCGGTTTCGCTCCCGGATTGCTGCGTTGCGGTATTAAAGTTTTCAATGGAACACACCAAACCCACCAAGGATTGACGCAGTTCCGCAAGGAGCAGCTCCAAGTCATCTTGTGCCAGCTGTCTCGAAAAATCGTGCGCCCGATGATGGAGGAAGAGATTGTCCTTGTCATTTCTTTTGCGACTCTCATCGAGCTACGAAAGAAAGGCGTACCGGGGAGGTGTACAGAAAAGAAGCTTCAAGAAATTTTCAACTAATTTGCATGTTTTCTACCCCACCTCGCAGACGCCCCTTCTGCACAACCCGAAAAAACCCGGAAGGACAGTTCTACATGCGTCCATGGCAGGCAGTCAAAAAGCGGCTTCGCATATTAAGTGGAGTGAGTTTTTATTTCTTTTCCCATTAACAAATACGTTCTCCTTCTTCTCCTTCTGTTAAAACCTCCATCCCGAGGTCGAGTAAAGCGTGTTTTTTTTTGCGTTCCAACTACCAACAGTGGCCCCAAAACGGTAACAATCGCGCCATCAAACCAGCATTGTGCACGGAGTGAAATCTTGAGACGAACTTCGTTTCCTTGCACCACACTCCACAGCTCCAGCAAACTGGCTGGCAGAACCGTTGATTTGTTTCGTGCTTCTGGTTGCTTATTTTTACAAACTTTCAACAACCAAACGAGCCTTTTATCCCTCGGAGGAGTCTGGAGTCCAACTTTCCAGCTTGTGTGACTATGGAATGTTTCTCCAAAAAGACTGGGTTCGCATAATTCGCTGCGCCGTCTCAGCCGTACCAGTAAAGTCCTACAATATCCTTCCCAGTGGAATAGTGTAAAGGAGCGGGCAGGAGAGAAAACTCCGAAGAGATTATTTCAATTATATTCAGCGAACAAATGACAATGACAAATGGTTCCGGAGAGTTTTTCTTTGAAGTTTTCGCTAAATGCTAAACTACCGTGCTGCCACTCCACTTCGGTCTGTGGGCCGCTGTCAAAACATTGCCTCTGTCCAAGGATGCTGAAAAATCATAAATCCCAATTTCCACCACTAAAGTAGTCTGGACTATGTAGACTTACTGTGGACATTGTGGACGAAACCTCCGAAAGCTGTCTTAAGAACATCCATCGTCTACAGGCTTTTGTTGGATGAAGTATTCCTTTCATCCGTCCACAGCGTGACAACTCGGCGCTACAAAATACCTGAACTAATTCCAGCCTCGGAGGGATCTCTTGTGCCTTTAAGATGTTCTGAGCCAACCTTCTCACTATTCATCCCCCCAATACAACAATCAACACAGCAAATGCTTGATGATTGCTCGACCGACTACGAGACAACTGTTATCCCATGCTACTCGAATTTCCTCAACATTCCGACACATTCCGAAAGCCGAAAGTTTTCTTATCCCTTCGGGAGAGCGTGCGCTTCCCTACCGGGATGCGAAAGAACGATCATTATCATTAGGTTAATGGATTTCGTATCTTACAAAACAGAGAAGCTTCTTGCAAAACAACGCAAGCAGGTCAGCCCTGCCAGTTTGTCGGTACAGTCCCATTACCGGGAAGTGGGTACGGCTTCAGCAAAAACGAAGAAACAACATCTGAATTTGATGAAGCGCACGGGAAAATGCGCATTGCAGTGGCCCAACGGTAGCGAGCACTAATTGATTGTTGATATATCTGCCCATCCCTGCAATTCGTGCGATAATGATGATGTACACGAAGCTCCCTAAGGGCTCTAGATGGCAACAAAAACCATGGAAGCAGCACAAACCGCTCTCCAGAGCAGGAGTTCAAACGGCGAAGGTTATTGTATTCAACAGCTCACCCCCGGAGAAACAAATAGATTCCTATTTTTTGAGGTTAAGTTAGCACATTTAAGAACGATTGCGTGCAGTGGAGGTGCACCAAGAGCGTACTCACCCACTCTCTTCGGTTCGATTTCCCTACGCGATTGGCAAAGGTCAACGAAACACCAGTTCGCTCCGGTAGTTGCCGTTTGATTTCCTCGTGATCAGCCCCAAGATCTTGCGCTGATATAACGCGATCAACTCCGCGGGCCGCCTGATCGAGCGTTACCGATAAGCGTGAAGCATGATTGACGAAGGGCACCACCGGGCAGCCGTGCAAGCCCTTTGCCTGATGAAGACGATGCTCTCACTCGTCAGACTAGGCCTTGACAGTTAGCAGTTCTTGCAGGCAACTATCGAAGGCGATACTGCCACAGGTGAACGTGGCGGCGCCTCGACTAAGTACCGAAATCACAAACGATACTGATCGATTGCTGCAATCTGGACGAACGCAATTGCTCGGCACAATAAGTGAAGATGATTGTTCCGACGATGGTTGCGGGAGATCTCACAAAGAATAGGATCCAGAACCCTCCCGCACAGGGAGGATATCTAGCTATGCAAAACAAAGATTACGTACCGCCGAAAGTGAGCGTTTGTTTTGGCCGATACTGACCTTCGATGTGTCTCTGACACGGCGGTTTTGAAACCATTTTGCTGCGATGACATCATACACCGAAGACACGAACCGCCACAAGATATTTGCGATTGATAGTTCTCTTTTGCTGGTGGTGTGCTGAAGCTCTTGAATCGACCAGAACGAAATGATGCTTCGTGTCGCGTTCATTAAATCTTAATGCTTATGTTTGTATCCTTTGCACAATCTGTGCTTCCTGTTCTGCATTACACTCCCGCCTGTAATTCTTGCTCTGCCTGCTCAGCCTAACCGCTGGCTCTAATTAATTCCGAAACCTTCCCGAAGGGTGATCTTCTTGCGCCTTAAATTGCCACGAATTGTTTCCTGTTGTTCCAACTAATGATTCCACCGTCATTGGACATCATCATTACGCGTCTCGAGCCTGAAACTACGAGCGTCACGAGCAGCCGGTACAGCGCTAATGATATCAATGGTTGACCCGCGAGCGAAATGGATCTTCGCGCAACGCAACGACCCCACAAACGGACCTGAGCCTCTCTGTACCGGTCAGCTGACGCACCCTAGAGCGTTCGTTAAGGGGATACCGATGGCGTACGATATTCAAGGCGGTCGGCTGGCGGCTTCACGGTTTAATTTTACACCCTTTGCGGGCGCTTCCCCCCCGCCGCACGGGGCAATCTTCTTCGCCTTTGACTGATGATCGGTTTTTCGGGCGGTTTGTAAAATTGAAAACCGTAGCATCAAAATCAATCAACTCTTCTTCCAGCACGACTGGCGGCCAAATATGGTGCAGAAAGCGCACACAAAACCTTACGCTTTCGATGCTTCCTGAAATCGATTATTTACGTACTAACCTTGAGCGCCGCCGGGGTTATTGCGTTAGTACCAACGGAAGGGTTTTGCATAACAGCGCAACGGCGATTGGTTTTGTGTAATGATGACTTTTTTATTTGGGATTTTGTTGCTAGTGCTTACCTGAAACGAACAGAGAATTAATAAACAATATTATAAACGGTTGTCATATTTAGAATGGAAATGATGAATGGTTAACATATTTAAAATCCTCTTTATGAGCTAATTAGGTTGTTTGTGCTCAAATCTGACACACGTGCCAGAATGGTGGTTTTAAAAATCAGTTATGCATATTCAACAATTCATCCTCTCCTAACGAACGATTACCCCCTGGATGCAGCTCCATTTAAATACCCAACTTCCGGGGGTGGTGAGAGGTCAATGGCCACCGCCCACATCTGCAATGCTTACGGGCAGGCGAAAAGGGTCACCCGAATGGGTGTCAATACGTCAATCATCGTTGGCATCCTTTCCATCACAGTAATCAGAATTGCCGCAACGGACAGCATCCGGCCGGTGCCAGTCCCGCCAGTGATCCAGATTTCACTGCCCTCCCGGCGCAATTTATTCATGATTCGTACACATCAATGAAATTTATTTCACGCCCATAACCCCCCATCAATCCCGTGAGGGTACTGACCAGCGGAAAGGGCGATCGACGGTGGGAGAGAAATGGGTTTAACGACTGTATTTGTGTGTCTTGCATATGGAGCGAGAAATGAAACGGGTGCTTCTTATTTGCTTGTTTGACAAAAGCAACGATCGCATCAATTGGAGAACATCACAAGCTAGGTGACAGGCGCGTTCCAGCGGTGAAGGCGACGGCGGCGCTAATCATCACGATAGGACCGAGGTTTAAATCCTATCCAAATCGTTCTCCCGTAGTGACGGCTGACTATACAACAACGCGGTATATTAAATCTCATAGATCATAAATGCACGGCATGACCTTACAAGGTCGTTGCGCCAAGAGGAATAAAACACACCAGGTGACAAATCAAATGCAATAAATGTATCAAATGAATAACTGAAATAAAAAAACAAGAAAATAACACATTCAGACAACATTACAAGTTTCTTCAAAAAGATTTTGAAAGATTTTGAAAAAGAAAATCGTTTTTAAGATCGAACATCTTTTTTTTTTAATTTGCACAGCATCGGCCAGGCCGTATTGCTATCGCAAATGTTTAAAGTTTTGTTAAAGTTTCGTTAAAAATGTTGTAAGAAAAGGTTTAGAATGCCCAAGCTGTACTAAGAAAATCTACGTTGATTCCACACAAAATATACTTAGCACTTAGCGTAAATGTTAGGCCTCATTAATTAAGATCTAAAAACGAATGTGAAAATCATCAAGCAATTATGCTTAAGAAATCTAAAATTTGAAGGTTTATTGTTGTTTTTCACCAAGTAAAATTGGATATAAACGTAAAAAGAGTCAGAGAAAGGATCAAACTAAAGATTTTTTTTAATATATTAATGGAACAAGTTTATCATTTATCAGTACTAGAAAGTCTATTTAATTTAATTTAATTTGAACTGTTGACGTAAATGATGACATAATTTATTAAAATTGCATTCAAATACAAATACGTGCATCCAGCTATGAGGATTTCCCAAGCTCCTATTAAACTGCTTGTTTGTTATACCGATGCAACAGACGATATATTCCTACTCGTATTGTAAAATGATGAAATATAAATATGATCCGCAACATTTCATAACATGACAAAAGAAGTAAAATAATGGTTTCTTAAGCAAAATGGCCTGTTTGGCCATGTCTACCAAACAATAAAAAAAATCTTCAAGGACATATTACTTTAAGTAGTTAAGAAAGCATTACATTTTCATTTGCTATTCTAAGGCCGAACAACGATAATAAATCATCCACCACAATGGACGTACCAATACACCGGAAATGAATTCGGAGCTGCAGAAACTTACTGTACCAAAGCTATTTCAAGTCTCTCCTTGACCTACGAACTAATACGTACACCAAACGAACCATGGTGGCATAAACCAAAAACAACGGAGCTTCGTCATGGCCTTAAGCACTTACTTTGCTCGAATTTAAATAGAGCAGGATAAAGTATTTATCATTTGTTTTGATTATGTTACAATATATTATGCAAATTCATCGTCTCTTTCAACCACGAGCCAAAACCACAGCTAGTCGTGGGAGTTACTGGAAGCAAGATCCCTTGCCAATCTACACTACCACCATTGACCTTTTGCTCAAAGGAAAGGAAAATTACCTGTAAAGCAACAAGAACGGTTGACACTTTTATTCTAGTTTTATGCAAATGAATGAAACACCATTTTCACTGTATCGAACCGGCGTGGTTTGTTGCTGCCCTTTTTTTCTACTTCTTCACCATTCCGAACGACACTGATGACGACAAGGGGTGACTCAATTGTAGAAAACGAACGAAAAAAAAACAACGAACGAGCTGTTGACCAGTACCTCCCACTATTTTCTCCCTGTACTGCGTGTAGACTTTTCCAAATTACTAGCCACTCAACCGAACTCTAGAACATCCGGGATATGAGGGAGTGACTGTGCCCTGCCGGACAGTGTAAGTTATCCGAAATAGGATGCTTTGACCGTGTTCAACCTTTCGATCAACCCATCCTGGGCTCGTCTCTCCAGTGCCAATCTCAATTGAAGTGTAGTGCTCATCGAGACCCATCCACACTGGGTTGGAGTATCAATTTCAATTAAAAATAGAACACGTCCCGTCCTCATTTCTGTCCCCTCCAGTCGTTTACCAGACTAACTTCAATCCAACAAATTGACACCTGTACCTGTTAGCAGGGCTACCACACACCCGGTGGCATTTTGGGGTTGCTTCAACCCGAACTCCCACCCGCTTTGGGTGCTCTACCATACTTCCGTTCGATTCTGCGTCACGTCCTGCTCCTTTTTCGCCGATTTAAAATGGAACAACAAAGCTGAGCTCTCCATCGCTGGCCCTTTCCACTTGCTGGTCTGGTTTGTAAAGGAGAAAAAAGGCTATCTTCACACCCGCACACTCTCGCTGTAAACGATTCCACACAGCACATCATTTAACGAACGAGCACGGAAGGAAAGGACCCACTGCCAGTAAAATTTAACGATAGAAACTTTCACTTGGCGCGCGTGACCCTTGCGTGACATTTCCAAACCACCAGTGGCAGCAACACAAAACGGATCAAGCACGCCTAGCTGAACGGCTCAACGGCTGGTGCCGACTCATTGTTTCTCGCGCTGAGCATAATTTAATGAATTCATACCGCGTCGTATCACCGCCGAAAGGCGTCCTATCCAAAGGCTGTCCATCCCGCTGTTAATTAAATATGATATTTACAAATTCCCTCTGTTGCTCTGCTTGATGGCATCATCGACCAAAGCTTCTGCTTCCCATGCTCCAATTCTCCCTTTCTGTTTCGTTACACAAGTTTTGCAAGTTTAAATAAGTGAGAAGTTCGGTTGATGGGATGCTCTTCAACAGCCCATGGAAAAGGAACTTTCTTTACAGACTATCAGATACGCTAAAGGGAAATCTGTAGCGCACAGAGACACTTTGAAAACGGGAAGAAATAGCCCGTGCATGTAAGAAATTGAATTTCCGACAATTTAATGATCCTAATAGAGATTTATGGACAGGCACATACGAGTTGGTTGTCGTCGGTTGTTTTGTTCACCGTGTCCGGTCACAGGCAGCAAAAAGGAAGTGTCCCAAGAGGATGACTTCTTTTTGGAAAACTACACCTCCGTAAGAGTGTTCCACTTCTACAGGTCAGCTTTCTTCGAGGATTCTAAACGATTGATGGCGTTTATACCTTTTTATTTCAAGGTTTCCTCAGAATTCAATGCGATTAGAAGGGCGTTAGTGTGAAGTACATCCCAAGGAAACTGTACAAATCCTCACTTAAATCTGGGTTTTTTCTTTGATGTCTGCTTAGGGTCAAGATCCAGTGAAAAAAAAAACCAGCCAGACCTTTTGACTTCCACACTATTTGCGGTGGATTAAGAACATGTAAGGATGATTGGTTTTCAGGCATCGGCTAAGAACCTTTGCATTTGAGTTTCATCCGATGTCTAATCCTTGGAAATATTCAAAAGATTCTGGGCTTTCAGAATACAAACTTCTCTCCCTCAGATGATACCCTCTCTCCTTCCAGAGCCATTCAACTTAAAATTATGGACATAGCAAACATGTACCATACTAATTTACATTTTCATTTCTACACAACAAACACAAAGACATCCAATTCTTCTCCGCTTGCTACACACCTGGCTGTCTGTTCCTGCTCTCCAACAGAATCATTCCAATTCCTCCACGGAAAACAAACCTTTTCCACATCCACGTTGTGTTCCGCGGTAATTATGCTTAAGACCATCGTTAGGCTTTTGTAGAAAAATAAGCTAAGCCTCCGACGTTGCTAAGCGATTTCTTCATTCTAATTTTCCACATTAGCAACTCCCGCGCCTAATGCTTCCGTTGTTACGTTGTTGCTAGGGCAAGCGTGTGCCCGCGTGCTGTCAGTTTGACAGCAGCCACACCACGATAATACACAACCCCTCGTGCCACCGTTAGCAGCACTGTCTTCGACATAATTAATTAACCCCGCGAGAGCAGTTGGGCACGGGTAGTAACCGCTTTGCTTTAAGAAAGAAAGCAGACAAGTTATGCGCACGGACAGCATCTTGTGCACCACTCGGCTTTGGTGGGAATGCTGCTTAGGAATTAGAAGGTTGGAATAATGTCGGGTGTGTTTTTCCGTGCGGTTTTTTTCGCTTCGCTCACTCCCGCTGTAGTTCCCACTTCAAACGTACGTTAAACCAGGGTTGTAAGGCAACTTCTTCGTCTGGAGAAGGTTACACCGTCGGGCCAATGATTTGACGAAACCATGCTTTCGCATAATCTTCTTCTCTTTCGCCCCTCATTGATGATAATGTTTCCTCTTTTAGAACGCGAGCTATATCCGTTAGAAAGCCGTAATCCTTCGCCAGCCTGCGACTAGAAAAGCGCCATCTGGTACGCCATAAAGGAGCAGAAGACTTACACTTTTTAATGTCTTAAGTATGTAGGATCATCCGGAGCATGTGCTTCTCCATAATAATGGGAAAATGTGTACAAAGAAACGCGATACAGAAAAGAAGGATTGTGTTAAGCATGTAAAAAAGATGCAGAGAGCTCTACTTTGCCTACCAGCGAGGGATAAACAATACAATCTAATCATTCTCGTCTTTCGTGTAATGATACACCGCAAGCCGCATTGAAGTTCATATATTATATCTCGTGGAATCTACCCGTCAAAACAAACAAATTTGGATCATTTGCGACAGAACCAACAGTTCGTTTATGCCCATCTTCATCTGTTTCTTGAGTGAAGCTCATCAGGATGTGTAGGTACCGCATATCGTAACCACCATTAGACGCTTCTCGACACCACTGAAAGTCTTTTCCACACATAAGAGGAGACACTCCACGCCACACGTCAACGAATCGTCTTACGTCTTTAGTTACGCTTCGCCTGCCACATCAAACGAGTTCATCAATTCACCTCGCTGGTCACACCAAGATCAAAATGGGCAATCTCATCATTTTCGCGACCCGTGGATCTATGAGAAAATTGGGCATGAGAAAGAGCACAAATAGGGTGCCACGGTTTCGCCCTCATCATTTCAGGAGGAAGAAGTGTGGAATCCGGCCGGCATATCAGGAGACGCTTCAGAGCTTTTACTGCGTCCAAATTGCGTCATCAAGTGTCGATTACATTAGGCTGATTAACAGTGGCCTTGAATGTATCGCTGTGGCGGAGATGTAGCTCGTAAAATGTTTGACGTAAAAGAAGATTGATATTATTATCATTGGAAGTCAACTTATCAGGTTAGTAACTCTATCTCAAAAGATACAGCAATAGTGTCTATAACTTATAAATCTGAACAGTTTTAAAGGTATCCTTTCACCTTCTGTAAAAAGTAGATCCTACGTGTCAAAACAGCTCCTACTTATTAACATAATACTTCATTAACACCTACAGATACTCTTCCCGTCCTATGATAGGGCTATAATCAAAGTTTTGCCCGTTCCCATTCAGCAGTAATCTGCTCTACATCTTCAATTTGTAATCTTTTCGGCAAAGGCATCGGTACATGTTCTGCCTACTAAAGCAGCTCCCGAGAAGTCCTCAGACGTAGCTCCAAAACGCACATTAATACATCTGCCAGTCTCTTCCAGACGACGTGTTTATCAACAGCATCTACACCGGGCGGAACCGGCGGGAACAACGATATACACCCCTCAACACGCTGTTGTCTGATTTCTTCCCCGAGAAGAGCATTTTCCGAGAACGTGCTGCGCAATAAGTAGGCCACACACTCTCGGAGCCAAGAAGAGGCAGCGAACGATGCGGGTACGATGTCTACCCGGCCGCAAGGAAACGAGATTTCCTTCCACGATAGCATGTCTTGCCAACATTAACCTAGAAAAACATGCCCAAAAATCTTGCTTACACACTCTTCTCGATGCTGATTTTACCACGGGCTACGTGAGCCATCGGCAAATGATAATGATCCTGGTGATAGTACGCACAGGTTCATGCACGATATCTTGGTGAAGGAAAAGGTTGGCAAAGGCGTATTCTAGTTGTCAATCATTAAGGCAAAGTAATGCGATCTCGGGGCACCTGAGTTGTCGAGGGAAAATTTTGACATTTCCCAAAGTCATGAAATGATGTTACGAAAGAGTGCCAATACTGTCACGTACCAGGAGTGAGAGTCATCTCGGCAATGGCCCGACCACACATTTATACTCCAAGGACATACAGTTACGCTCGTTCTCTCACTCTCCAAGGGTTTTTGTTCCACATTACGAGATGACGAGATTTTAAGCGAGCTCTCTATTTCTGGAAATGCTGGACTTTGGAGAGATGTTCCAACAATACTCGGAACAACAACTTGTGATGATTTGTAAATGGAATTTTCTGTTACGTGAGCATCTTTACCAAAAGAACCAACAACAATACTATCAGCCTTCTACGTCTTGCTTCTAATCGCCCAAGGTCCACCAAAGTCCGTCCGCGTCCTTGCGGAGCAGTGCCGCGCCACTTTTTATGGAGGGAGCGCTTTCACTACAATAACAGCGGGAAAAGAAAACAACAAACACCTAACAGCACTCAGGCAGAATCTATCGACGATGACTCATAGGTCGCTAGGTCGCTGGATATAAACCGTACCTTGTGTTATTTTTACGATTTTCACCTTCTCGTGCCCCACCGACGCAAGCCAACGTTGCCAACTCTTCCGCTTCTACACTGCTGAGGTCGGATCGTTACCGATAAGCTCGGGCTTACCCAGGACTCCCCTATAATGCCCAGGATGACACTAATTCTACACTAGCACTTGCTCACCACGGCCCAACTCCAGTTACGGCGTGACACACTGTTCGCTTTTCGCAAACGGGTTAATGCACAAAACTGGGCAAACTGTCAATTTAATGCCTGGAGCGGTACCAAAAAACACAATATGCACACAAACTCTGGCACACTCGCATTCAACTATCCTCCAAGCACTTTTCCGCACACTTCCGTCACACTACAGCGTGGAATTTCCCACGTCAAAAACACGCGAAAACCCGTGCCCGGTGACCCGGTCTCTTAACTCACTATTTCAGACACGCCACACACATTCGGGGCCCGGGCCCACCGAACCGGTACGCACTGGGAAGCGTGTGTCTCTCTGGAAAGCTGGAATATGGCTTTTCCCAAGCCCCGCACTGTTTGCTGCCAGAGCTCGCGCAACGCTATGTTTTGTACTGTGCCTCTCTCTTGGTGCGGCACTGTCTGCGGCGTGGCAACGTTCGCTGTATATCCTGACGGAGCCCGATAGACACGAGGGCGGCTGATGATTCATCCCTGCAACATCGCGCTCGAAAGGAAACCCCGAGCACATTAGTGTGTCCCTCCCTTCGCCCACCTCCACCAGCCCACTCACTCACTCACTCTCCGGACATACACTCCTCGATGACTCGTCGTCAGCTGGAGCAGACTATCTCTCTCTCTGCTTGTACTCACAATGTTTTGTGCCGTTTCGATCGCATGCTCAGTTGTCGCCGCTGGGCTCGCGTTGGATTTTCCGGACACCGTGTTCTCTCTCTCTCTCGTGCAACGGCGGAAAACTCACCGCAGAAAAGTCGTGGACGGGGAATACTTGTGACAGTACGTGGACGGGGACGTGGAAGGCGACGAGCCGTACGCTCTGGAGAGGAAATCTCGGAGAGATGGAAGATTTTCTTGCATTTGTTTTGCCCACGGCATACAATTCGTCGCAGCAGTAGCACGTAAATTTGGAGATGTTAATGCCCTAGAACACACGCTTCTTCAAAGTTTTCCAATGCCACACAATGCTTGGACAGCCTCGACTACTCATAGGAATTCTAAAACAGAAAACTTCATCTCAAAACAACGCACTAGCTGGCACGAGATAAACACTTCTCGTCAGGATTGCAGAGTCGTCTCTCCACAAGGTCGTATATCTTTGGCGGATTCGATGTCACACTTTGCGTCACCGTATTGCGAGAGTGCCACGTTTTACGCACAAACAACGTGGCTATACCTGTTCACAAAAACCTTTTGATTTGTGTTGCAACCTTGCACAGCGTACAGCGTTCGGAAAATGTTTGTGCGCGAGATTCTATACACCACAAGTTGGAAGCCCGTGCGCCCCGGACGTCCCAGGACGTGACCAGCGCGGTGAAAATGTTGCGGACAACTAAATGATGTCATAGGAGCGGCTGGAGTTTATACAAAAAAACACAATACACCCACCACACACACCTTCCCTTCCTTTCCCTGTTTGTCGTTTCTATCTCTGGTATCTCTGTTCAGCACGACAAGGATAAAAAGCGAGAAAGCGTTATCTCTTTTCGCAGCGAAAGCGAGCGCCCAGGAAGGTGTCAGTCACTCACCGGATCTACACCGGGTCTATCAGGAAAAACCATTCCGCCCGCACGGAGTAACTCACTGCCGAAATCTAGTGTTTGGACGCATCCGAACTTCGGCACTACGGAAAAGAGTGCCCCCAGGGAGTGCGAAACGAGAGTGGCAGCTGTGACGTAAATCGGAGAAGTGTTGTTTTGAGCAACCGACCAGAAGGCATCCCGCCACTCTGATCCTGCGCACTGGGCGGAACACCGCACGGATATACTCGAAAAAAAACGGTCCATGCAATGCCGCATACGCTGCCTCTGTTTTGCTCACATTAAAGTGTCTAACGGTGGGACACGTTTGGGAAGGTTCGAAAACAACGGTACAATGCTGCTGCTTCCATATCGATTCGCTTATCGGACAAACCATATCGCTGCGATGCTGTCAGTTTCAGCATCCTGTTTTGCTCCGTACACGCTTTGTGGATGCTTTCGGTACAGAGTTACGTAAACAATGCTGTCAGTTGCCCGAGAGCAAGCTGACAGCGTGTTCTGGCGGGGCGGAAATCGATGATGAGAACACGCAGCACTGGTCTGCCGCACGCCAGCGACCATGATACCGCCACCTGTCAGCGCCGTTTCGTGCGTGATTGTAGATAGCACGCGTTTAAATTGTTTTCTGACAGTTGCAGCACAACTGGTCAAACTTAGGCTTTGCTATTGGACTATGTTCGGCGTAGTGTAGTGGTTTATAAGAGCACTACAGTAAGTCATTTTTTACGTAGAAAATATAGCATCTTTTGTGTCTCATATTATATGTAGGTCTCATATTTTTAACAAAACAACGTTTTGTACTGACTGTTCAGTGAAGAATTAATACAAATAAATTATAATAAAAAAGTAAAAAAAAAATAAACATATTCCGAGAAAATATCTGTAAAATTCTGTGAACACGAAGCGCAATTTGCTAGCGTAATGTTTTAAAGTAAAGTTTTTATTAAAAGTGAACAAAGCCAAAAAGTAAAGTTTTTAATTGTTCTCTTCTACAACTTTATCTGAAAATAATTAATTAAAAGAATTTAAATATAAACATGTAATGTTTGGATTGTTTGTTTCGCACTTTTCGGATATTTGCACTATTAACAATTCACACTATTTGCACTAGTAGCTTAAGCTAATTAACTAGCGGCGTGTTAGTTTAAATCAAAATTACATCAGCGAAATACGACCCGTTTCTAGACTAGGCTCGACTAAGTGTAATCAGGATTGCCATTCTTGATCAAAATTGTCTCCATCTGAAGTTACCGGAAGCAGCGGAAACAATTTTGGAATGCATACGATTTCGTTAATACCGGTCTCAAGATTTTCCGGACAATTTCAGCGAAAAAATAGGACGAATCACAATTTCTTGAAAACGGCTTCCGCTAGCTGCCAATTGATAGCACCAGAGTAGATCAAAATATCACACCTAATTACGCTTCGTCGATCTCCTATGGTCTTCTGGCTCCGGACCAAGGCCGGAATCGACATCGAAGGGTTACATCGGGTGTGTAACCTTAGCATATGTTGGAGCCATCTGTTGGCAGTTAGGCGAAGCTGTCATTTTGAGATTTATACTTAATAATCGATATATTAAATCGATTTTTTTAGGCGGTTAAGGTAAAGGAGACATAACAATAACACGCCTAATTACACTTTGTCGACCTCTTCCTGCCTTCTAGTTTTAACGCTCATCAAATAAACAGGGATAATAAAATTATTTTGCGATGTATTTAATATAAGGGTACAACTAGGCGTACAACTTGCACAGAATAAGAAAAATAGTCCAATATTCCGCATTTTACTAGTAAATATTTCGGTCAAACTGCCACAATTATTTTCGAAACTGAATTATAAAAGTTACATTCACTAATTTTATTGATCAATAAAGTTTGAAACATATACGAATAATACAGTATTTTAAGTGTTTCCACTATTACGTATCTTTTTGGTACAACTGACATGCATCCTTTAGATTGCAGAATAATACTGCAATTTCATTTTAATTATATTGATTGATCGATATTGATAATGTTTGATGTCATTCGTCCTGAACTTTTAAACCAAATACTATCCACTATCGTTCCAATATTTAAGCAAACATTTCGAGTGTTATGAATCAACTCCCGGAGCACAAATCACATTCACCTGCAATGAATCCAGCAGAATCGCTAGCAGTATTTTGTACATGTTTTCACAAACGGTACCGGGCCACCTAACCGTATCTGCTGCAGGACATCCCCGGCTCAACTCAAACCCTAATTGTTTACCAGTTGTTTCCCGTGCACACGGCCCGTGCCGGGCAAAAAGCAAACAACCATTGCCGGCTTCCAAGTATTCCCACAGGGCGATGAAAGTCTATTTTTGGACTTCAGTCACTGAAGGGCTAAAGTGAGCTGTATGTATGCCCATACAACCTGATACACCGCCTAGTAGCAAGGCCAAGCATGACTTTTGCGCCTCCTAGCCGTCGCTTGTGAGTTTCCATCCAAGCTGTCGGAAAGCTACCTGGGCACGTGGGTTGCCAACGCGCAACCAGGCCAAGGGTAGCCTGGCAATCGTTTACTTTGTAGCGAAGGGAAGCACAACATCGACGCCAAGATTCTCACCCGAAACCCCATTAGAGTACACCTTCCTCCTTCCCGCTTTATCCCTTTTTATCGTTAGTTTCCCCGAACGTTTCAAGTCATCCTTTTTTGTGGTATTTTCCTTCACAACACAACGATGACGATGGGAGTAGATAAAAACAAGGGGAGGAAAAAAAAGCGAAAATCATCATCGTTCCCCACTCCCAGCTTCTTTTTCAATCTCTTATCAAATATTTACACTAAATTTATTTGCTTGCACTGAATTATGAAAACCATACAAACCAGCTTCAACTCATTTACAACTTTCCGGCTCCATTTCTTAAACAGTCGCCGTAAGATAAGCAAGCAACCCAACGAATGATTGCATTTTTGCGGATGATTTACATTTGAATCCTGCCGTCAATGTCAGTGTCTCGCGCTCTGATGACTTCCTGTTGTTTGCCGAGAGAAATATTGAGCAGCCATCGTCGTCCACCCGCCAACCGTGACCGTCATCCCGGAACTGGGGACACGAAAGATGGAGTCGTTCTACATCAGTCCCACGCGTTCCTGCCACGCGCTCGCTGGTGATTAACTTCGCGTCATAATGATAGCTATTAAGAAATATTTGTATGCAGATACGTTTCGTGCCGTTTTGTTTTTTTTTTTATTACCTCTACTTTTGCCCCCTTGCTTGGCGGTTAAGAGCACCGTGGGCCCCGGAGTGACGTGAATGAGTATAGCTCTCGTATGAAGAATGCAATCCGCTAAGGCCGTGCCGACCAGTTTTATGACCACTTTCAAAATCCACCACACCAGCATCAACGCGTTGAAGAGTTAAGAGGTAAGCGGGGGGGGGAAAGGGTAACTACTGCTTAAAACTGGCCTACCGCGCTCGAGCGCATTCCGTGATGCGTTTCAGTTCCGTGCTTAAAAATGCATTCACAGTACATGTACGGTGCGCGCTAGGCAGCGGCGCGTTGTCATAAAAATGTGGCTTACTGCGATGCACTTGAAGGAATCATTCCATCGGACAGCAAAGGTAGTGGATCGGAACCGTTTTCAGCTGGCGGTAATTATTTATTCGTCTCACGCAATCTGTGATGTCACGGTTAGTCGATGCTCGAGTGATGCAAGACTACAATGTACGAGGATATGTTTCATCGTTCAAGGTGATGTTTGTTTTGCATATTTTGTGTATTAAGGCAAATTGTTTGTTTCAAACAGAAGCCATTGGAGGATACATTGATGCGAAACTTTTGTAAACATAAGCATAAGATGAACTTGTATAGTTGCATATCCATTGTAAATTGAGTAATTCTATATCGTTTATCAATGTCATAATCAACACGCAATCGGAACATGAAGCTGATTTAAACTCATGCCAAATGATGAACTCTTGGTTTGCGTAATTTATAGCCAACGGATATGTCTGGAGGATTGTTTCTGATGCCTTATTTGTGCATTACAGTGCCGGTGAACTTGTGTACACATGCGTAAATCACTGGCACGAGGTCATTTCACGCAAAGCTGAAGATGACAATAGGCGTCATTAATTAACTTGCAGTGTATGTACTTTCATGTCTAATTAAAATACAAGATGGATAATCTATTGGGATCGGATCTTAATCATGCATTACTGTCTAATTACAAATAAAGCTTAATTTAAGAAAATTAAAAATTAAAATAAAATTCAAGAATTATATAAAAACCTCAGTTGCTGTGTTTTTTTGTTGTGAAGTTGAAGGTTAGAGTTGAATAAAGAAAACTATTTGTTCTCTCTCTTGGAACTAAATTAAACACTAAGATAATTGGATGTGCGTACTTAAATTACGCTTGATAGCTTCTGCTAGCTATCAACAGGGGACGCTAGTATAGCTTTTGATTACGCTAGCGAATTGCGCACAGTGCAGAACGGTCAGATATTCCAATTTAGAATACCTTTAAAAGTTTTAAATATTTTAAACGTTTGTTTACCTTATGCTATGATAAATATTGCACAACTCATTGTTTTAATCTTTAGAATAATCCTTATCTATAGGTATTAACGACGACATAAGACATAAGATCTCAGCAAGATGGAAGAATTCAAGATGGAAGCAGTATGAGCAATTAGTGATTGTTACATTTGAAGATTCTGTCGATGAGAGCATGCAAACAATATTCCTGATATACAATTCTCGTCCGATTAGATTTTATCAATCATTTTATCATTAGACACAGCAATAGCAAGTAAGCAAATATTTCATACAACTGGTTCCAGTTTCACGAAAAACCTAACTCGCATATTTAATCAAAAGCGATACAACTAATTTATTAGCGGTCATGCTGTTTAGAACCTATGATGATCGATGACGATGAAGGGTCAAATAAAAAAGAGCGTGACCTCTTAATCAAACGGTGAAATAAACCCTGCAAACATGGTTAACGCTTTTTGAACTTCTCTTTGACCTTTTACACCTTGATCGCACACAATCGGTTTAACTTTTTTACTGAAAAACATCCCGTCAGTTCAACGCTTTTGCCTGCCCAAAAACTGTATCTCATCGCTTATTATTACACCCTTTGCCAAATTTCGACACCCAGCACCTGCCCTGTCCAGAGTAGAACGATCGGATCAGTTGCTTGCAAAACAATTATTCGAGCCCCGTCAAGAAAAAAACAGAGCAAAAAAAAACACGAGCCAACTAATCAACCCATTTCCTTTTCGTGACTTGCAGTACAAAAGACGTCACCATGTTCATCCAACGCGTAGGGTGTAGGTAGTGTAGTGCGTGTGCCCCGTCTCCCAAAATCTAACATCTTCTCCACCAAAACGGCGTTCCTCTCCGTCCAGTTGCTTGTTGGAATTTCCTACCGCTGGCCCTTTTTTCGCACAAACGCGGTATCCGGGTTCGTTCAGTGTACGGAGGAGTGCTCTCCTCTTACTATTCTGCTACAAACAACCGGAATAACCCCAAAAACGTAAGACACGATCCAGGATCCAGGCCCGCACATGGGCGAGATACACTCACCTCACGACTCACCTCGCACGCTCGCGCCCTCTGCTCGGTTTTGAACGCATCGAACGCTGCAAAAGCCAACGTCACGACTTGCTCTCTGCACGCGGATCTGTAGTCCTCTGTCCCGCATTCTCGCTGTGTTGTGTGAATATTCTCCCGAAGCGTACGTTATCCACCGAAAATCTTACAATTCTGGCAGCTTCCCAGGAATTTGTATCGCCCACCGCTTCACGCTCCGTGCGCACAGCGTCCACAGTCGGTCGTTTATTAATAACATCCGGAATGTAATTCAACCCTGCCAACACCGGACTGCAATCTTAGATCCGGGCCAGTTGAGTTGTGATTTTCAAAACCGCTTCTCGCCCCGGACACCGCCATTCAACTTCGCAGGGAAGTGAGAAACTGCATCACACCGCCTCACGTGTAGACAGACGGACAGCAGGGGAGGCATGATTACACTAATCACTTTATTGGTGCCACTTTTCATTCGCTTCAGAAATCCTCGCTGCTTGCGATGCACCTCCAAGTATGAAGTCATTATTCGTTCGAGAGGTGACTTGCATGTCAATTGAGATCTTTTCGACATATTTCACCTTTTAAGGAGAGTGTGTGTACGAGACATACCACTACACCTCTTAACCCTGACAGACACCGGAGCAAAGCGCTCCAAGATCTCCAACAAGAATGCTAAGTAGACATCCCTGAGAAGAAATCGTCTCCCTCCGGAGGAGACTGATTATCTTCAACTCCAGCATTACGTCCAGAATCCAGAACCAACCTTCCCATTCCTTCTAACCCTTTTGTATTCGCCTTCCCAAAAGGGGTTCGTGATATAATTTAAAATAAGAACCAAGTTTTTATCTCGTTCCGATTTACTTCCACCTCAGCAGTGCAGAACTTTTGCACGAGTCGTGGGTGCGCTCGCAGCAGAAACACTCGCGGGTATAAATAGCTCCGAGCCGGGACGGAAAAGAGGAAGAGACAAAGGTGCAAAAAAACTACGGTGTCTCACAAATGATTATTGCTCAATCATCTTCATTCATTTATACACATTTCCTCCATTTAACGCTTTTTGGCTTCCTAAAGCGTCATGAACCGCATCATCATCATCATCAACGCCATCGTATTATCCCATTTGCTTTACCCCTTTTTCCAACGATTCTGAAACGGTTTCAATCGCAGGTGGACCGCGAGAAGAGCGTGATTATCTACTTGAGATATCGGTGTACAGCGTCGTTGATCCTATTTTACGTTTTTTTTTGTGTTTGTAACTCCATCTCCAAGTCGCACGACTCCAATCCCCGACACCCGGCAGCGTCAGGTTGGCAGCTTCATCCGCAAGGGGAAACCTGCACCACATAACACAATAGGAGCTCTTTGTGCACAGAGAGGCACAAAATAACGCGCACGACCCGACAACGTTGCCATTGATTAATCAATTCGTTTGTTTCGCGAGCGCCAGCAGCCGACAGGGAACACACGCTCTCTGCCGCTGCAGCAAGATGCAAAGTGCGTTCGAGTTCTACACCGCCGAACCGCCGTATGCCGTGGTATTAAATGCGATCAACCCCTTTTACGTCCACCGTGTTGTTCTTGGTAGCAAATGAAGAGCAAAGCATTGGAATGGTTTTATTTTATTTTCGTTACAACAAAACAATGGCTCTAATCCTGCTTCCCTCAACCTTTTCCCAACTTCCGTCGCGAAACAGCGAGTTCCACATACGAACGACGGCTTTTATACACCGGAAACAAGCGACGCGGATTATTCTGCGACGCCATTTCGTAGCCCTAAGCGGAGAACACGTTCTAGAGCAGCTTGTCGTGTTGGGCTGCAAAGCCGGCCACCGTTTTTTCCCAACGACATCTTCCCTGGAAGGAGAGGGTAATGATTTACGCCCGAAACCATTTGATGATCCCTCGGGCGCGCGAAACGTCACACCGGCGGAACGGGCAGCAACACGACAGGCCTTCAATTAGGTACCAGATTATGACGCTTCAGCGTAACGCTTCCACCTTCCGGATTAGGATACGTCGGAGGATCTTCTTCGAGCGAACCGCCGGGAAGAAAGGTACTTATGCTCAACCGACCATTTCAGGAACGTCGGGAAAGCGAATGTATTACAGCGCTGCGAACAGAGTGGCGCTAAGGGCGGGAGACAGAAGACAGGACATTTGCCGTAATGGTCTCCCGGAATCTGCTGCAGGAGTGTTAAAGTTTTTCCACCCCGAAGGCTTCCCACATACACTCCCATCAGCAGTGGTGGAAACACTCCATTAGCAAAAAATTATGAACAGTAAAAAGACGGCCTGAGCCGCTACAAATTTTAATGGCCTTGAAGATTATCGTTTATACTGCCAGCTTCGGGTGCTCCCTATGACAACACATCCAGCACGTAAAGGGTTCGCTGTCTGCGATGTGTGAGTCTTTCTGTCTGTGTGAACGTCACAGAAGAATTCAAATTAACTGATGACCCTTTTTTTTTGGGAGAGGATTTTTGGGAGGAAAGTCAATTTTTCTTGCCTCCCCTTGTTTACTTTTAAGTGCCCATCGTTTCGGTTGCTTGTTGTAGCTTGGAAGTGAACCAATTTCCCCTTTTTCCTCATGTCATCAAGTGACAAGCCTTCTCACAGAAAGGGCCTCAAACTCCGCCCTCACCTTCTGCAGCTAATCGTTTCAACCTTTAATCATCGCCTGCCCTCTCTCTCATCACACATCAAAACCACCACCTGATTGCTGATGCAAATCGTCGTTGAGAGGCCCGACACAATTGAGTAACTCTTTCGCAACATTAACATCCATACATCAAACGGCAACTAGGGATACTTATGGACATCACCACACCACAGCGGAAGGTAGAACGTGTCATTGAAAAACTTTTCGAATCTTAATTTCAACTGACCCTGCCCACTGGACCACTTTTTTCGCTCCTATTGTCCTTTCACTAGGTTGCCTCGCACACCGCCCGGGATAAACGCAATTTGCATAATATGCCACACGCACACAGCACATATATGCTGCTCTGCTATGCACCGTCATGAGCAAAAGGGTTTCTTTTTTTGCTGTCGTTTTATGTACACCCATTTTGCAATTCCATCCCTCGTGGAACCGTTTTGTTTACTGTAAAGTTTAGAATTTGCCAAATTGTCTTCCCTTTGCCCCCATGCTTCGCCCGAACGTCCACAACTACCACACCGGGACCGGGTTTTACATATGAAAGGGTAATTTGTCATCGACCATTGTGTCTTCATCTCCTTTCCGAATGGGTGCCCATCTAGCGATGATTGTGTGTCCGAGGAGCGGTAAAGCCAGGCTTGCGCACCGTTTGGGAAAAGAGCAAACAAAAGTCAATCATCCGGAAAATAGTCTAACCCTGGTATTCGGCCAATTCATCCACCCGTACCATAAAAGGTCACTAAATGGCTCTCCAACATCGGTAAGATGAAATGTTTCATTTTCGCTGGGGGAGATGATCTCTTCTTTGGCCGTACGGACCGGAACTAGCCCGTGCCTAGAGCTTCCCATCGCCTCAAAGGGTGCTTCAGAGAGCCTTCGAATTAGCCAAAACACGGCCTTCATAAACTTCGACAGCCCTCGGTGGCGTTGGTGGCGAGCGAGGAAGGTATGCAAATGATTGCCGACACGCGACGCAAATACACTTTACGCTCGAGTGCAGCACTCCACGCGCAAAGAGGGATGCTCCACCGAATGGGCGCAGAAGAGATCGTGAACCGATTGTGAGTGATCGATGCAGATCAGTCATTGCGCACCGGCGAAGGCCACCGGTGCGCGCTTTTCATATGATAAACGCATCGGCAAATAGTTCCCTTTTACCGGCGTTTGGGACCGCTTTTGCAACTGCAAAAAAGATACAGTATTAACATATTGGGGATGCGCACTTTCAAGGTACGAGGGTGCGTAGCGACAGTGCGATTATTTCGGCAAGACCTTGACATTTCACTGGCAGATCGGTTTTAGTTCAACCTAGATCTAGATGCCGCTGACGCACTTTTCCATTTTTGTGTGCAGGGCAGAAGGGGGCGCGAGGGGGCGAGGGAGTGATAGTTGTTCCTCTTCGTTTGTATTACAAACCGTTCCACTGTGGGCAATTTGGAGCAAACGTAGGGATGAAATTATTTTTTTATATTTGTTGTCTTTAATTATTTTTATTTTTTTTAATGAACTAAAAAAACGTTTTTCAACATTACCTTTAAAGTAATCAGCTTATCCATTTAAAAAGAAAAGAAAAAAAAAAACGCCTAAAGGAGGTGCTAGCAACCAATGATTATTTTTTAAGAAATGGCTAATAAGAGAGTTCTCCCTGAAACAATTTATTGCGACATTTTTTCTATTGCTGACTTTAACGTTCAACACATCTGAAGTCTTTCGATTCAGCGCCTAACAATTTTGAATTTATCTTAGTTTGTTTCTACCAGTAATGTACAGTCATTATCATCAAATTTGGACCCTGTGTCGCCAATTTTTGTCCCTCAGATACCAATTTTTGACACAAAATTTTGTTGTGAAATTATACATAACCAATTCAATAATTTGTAGAAGTTTAAATGCTTTTGCGGTATAAAAGTGACGTGATGATGATGACAATTTATTCGTTTCGAAACGTTCACTACTATTTACTCATCTAGAAAATTTATTTTGTTTTGTTCATTATTGATAAGGTTTCCAGCAAAGAAATTTTAAACGCCGTGATAGATAACGGTAGTACTTTGGTAATAAGAACGGATTGTGAAAATTATTTTGGAAAAGTTAAATTTGAATTTGTAATACTGTTGTCATTATTTTTTGCAATTTTTAGGATAGCTACATTGCATTTATTATGTTAATTGAACTTGATTATATTTGCCAATAATTTGATTTACTTGTCGTTGGGTATGCAAAGCAAATCGAGCAAATTAGCAGTCATGTAACAAAATTGGATAACTTCGACCCCTCCTTGGAGTCAAAAATGCATTCTGTCAAAAATTGGTGCACACGAGACGAAAATTAACGTCAACATTTGACAACAACGACTGTAAAAACAAGTAGCTTGCAGATACAGCACAGATTGTTTCAATTTCATCCCTACAGATGACCATTGTGCGTTCCTTCATCTCATGTGACTCTTCTTCCGAAACCGGTGCGTGCAGTTTTGCATGCATGTGAATGTAGTTACCTTTCGCCCGGGCGATGAAGACTCGCTGCACATCAGCCGTGATGCACACTATCGGAAATCGCAACCGGTCGGTCGTAATTCTGTTCTGGTATGTTTTAATCGTGTGCCCCTACGGCACCGAATCTAGATCGAAGGATAGCGTGCATCCACCATCCCCACGGTGACCGCGCGGTGGTAAATTATAATTATTCTCATTGCGAAAGGTGAATCGGTTTAATTGGATCCACCTTCACTAGTCGTCGGTGAGAGAGGCCTAGCCTGCAGGTGCTACGGGGGTGTGGAAGTCAGTGCCAACGTATTTATAGAATGCCAATCACCCGGGGTAAATGTCACTAGTATAAATCTGTATTTTTCGGATAAACTTCCATCATCCGATGATATCGCACGGCTGGACGATTCCAGTAGCTTGTCTCCCACGACATGAACATCAGCACCCTACAATGTACACTACATGTAGAGATACCCACCACGCATGGCAGTGACGGATCGACGTCGCTTTACGATCCCCGGAGGTGATGATTAAACTACTTAACCGAACTAGACCCGTCGCTGGGCGACACACAAAACCTCAAACCCGACTCCACGCTGACCATTCAGCCACTAACGACATCCAGAAATAGAACGACTCGACAGGCATTAATCTTACGCGCAATCTATCGACCAGATCATCAACCGTCTCAATGCTAGTGTCCAGCGGATTATTGATGACTGAAATAAAGACTCCTCTCACCTTTCCGCAACAGATGTTTCCAAACGGGCGGAAAAGATTTCAATTTGTTTTCCCATTTGATGCGTACAGGGGTTTTTTTTGTACGCTTACGCGAAGCTAGAAGATGTCTGGACTTCTAAGTTCTGTTTTTTATTCGATACCACTCCACACTCGACAGCTTCGGATGATAAAGTCTACCGGCAAATCGATTCCACCGAGGGATATTGTTATAATTCAACCGACCGTGTTGCGTGCTTTACGAAATCGTTCGCAGCGTGCACGAAAAACGATCTCTACAGAGCTGCTGGAGCACGGAAGGGAGCCGCCGCGCAGTCCCAGACGGGAACTCCAACACCTTTGCAATCTCAACCATCTCTGCCTCACAGTTCGCACCTCTTCCTGGGGCACACACTCTCTCGTGCTTTATGAATTCATAACTCATACATAAATTATTACTTTCTTCATCAGCTTCCCGGTGTGTTTCACTTGTCGAGTGATTTTCGGTCCCTCGAACGCATCGAGACCCGGTGGACGGAGACACGAGATGAAGAAACAATTTCTATACCACTGTACGTAGACGTGCTCCCGATGCTGCCTCCTTTCCCTGGCTGTGTGTCCCCGCATTGCATCTTCACCCGGCTGTTGATCTCCAAAAACTCCAGGATTGTTCAGAGTTCCTTCCCCCAAGCGCTACTGCTTCACACCCAAAGACGATGGCGGATGAAGCCGCGCGTTTTGCCATAAATTTCCCTGCATTATACCGCCCGTGTACATGCTTTGGCTCGCTGTTTTTCACCCACGCTGGCACAAAAGAAAAACCGTTGGTGGAAAACCCAGTGGCACTGTGCTCACCACACCACACATTTCGAGGGCTGCAGGTGTGCAGCCCTGTTCGTACATTCTCATCAGCAGCGCGGGCGGATATCTTTGGAATGTGTTTTGTCTGCGGCTGGGTGGCTTACACACAGCTGGACGTTCTCGCGCGGCCGCGTACCAAATAAGTTTAAAATATTTTCCCTTCCCTCCCGTTCTAGATGCTTTTATAAATATTTATCGGCAATTCGATACATGGCGAAGGAGCCCTCGCTATGAGCTTCCCGCTGCAGAACGATTGGCAATATGTTGTGTGATTTCCGGTCCAAACCCTGAAGCGTTCCAAGCAAAAGGTGCGGCAAAATCCTTGTATCGAGACAAGCGTTCGACTCCTGATGCTCGTGTCTAGGTGCACGGATACGAATTTATGACCACCATCCGGCACCGGTGCAATAATATCTCTGCAACACCTTTACACCGCCTTTGCAGAAAGGTTACATACCGTTTGACTATTTGTAGCAATTCAAATAGAATGAAAATTTATTCATAGTAGCGGTAGCGCTTGGCTTTGATTCGGTTTAACTGCTGCCGACGCCAAGATGCCATGGAAGCAACAGTTTGGCAATCGATACCTCGTTACAGGAAATTGACTGCTATCACTTCTCGCATAAGGTGATGGTATAGAACAAAAATATATTTTTAAATATAGAAAAACGGGGAAAATATATTTTGTAAATTCTGTATCAGAGAGAATTCATGAGCTTGCCTGGCCGTTACTACCGAATAAAAAAATCATGAACTCGGAGTAATCTCCCTAACATAAGTTGTTTTCTGAATTATAAATAAGGAAAATGTGAAAATCATTAAATTATTACAAATTAGTGTTTTTTCTTATAAAAAATAGTCTTCCTGGTTTTGACAAAGTATAATTTAGTATTACGTATATCTTATATATCGGTCGATTACGTATATCTTATGCATCGGTCGAACTAATTTTATTCATCCATGAATATGGTTATTTTCATTTATTTAAATTTCTTTCAATACTCTCACAAAAAAAAACAACAAAAAAGGGGACAAAATTGTTGAACTTGTAAAGTAGTCAAAAACGAGAAAATTTGGGCATGTGGGGACAATATGGGCACCCTTCTATAATACTTAACCATAGGTTTAACAATAAACTAAAAAGTTTTAAATCTATTCCGTTAAATGTTTTATGAACACTATGGTGACTCTGTAATCGAATATTATGCAATAATGTAGATGGAAACAGATCCGAGATTTAAAAGAAAAATAATATTATTTTTGCTACTTTTAAAAACAGCATTTAATATAATTTCAAATATTATTATGAGTTTAAAAGGCGCGTGATATTTCTTTGTCGCTGTTGCAAAAAAAAAATTGAGATTTAATAAAATAAATCCTTAAATTTGTAGTTTTGTTGTAGTTATTTTGGATTAAAATGAGAATACCCTGGGGCTAAATGGATAGTATGTATTTGAAAACAGATACGATCAGGCTGCGATGTTATATTCATGCAAACGATTGCATTTGTTTTTTCTTTTTTTTATAGAGATTTCTGCTGTCAGGTTAACATTCGCCTCTAGACGATTGCAAATGATATCTGATAATCGTTTTAGCCATCAATGTTGCTAAATGTGTAGCTTTGCCAGTTTCTTAATACCAAAAAAAAATGTTTTTATATAACAGGGAAAATATTTTACACTGGAACCTATAAAACTATGCACGTTAACTAAGCACTGTTTCTTCTTTCTCACTTATGACCATTTTTCCCTATAGCAACCAACATTCCATAGTAACGACTGCATAACACTCTTGTTTCATTAATCTAATGCATTGATCTACAATAAAATCAAATCGACATTCCATGTAAGGCATGACGTTCCAATGATTTTGGCTAATACTGAACATCCAAAAATTTAAAAGTTAACTGCTAAACTAAACCAATTATCCGTGACGCTTTAATTTGCTCACAATGCACGCTTCCATCTTTATATGGTTGCTTCCAATCGCTGATGCTATTCAGCATCCCAGAAGTTACCTTGAGATAAGCTTGCTTTGGATTTGCTCAGAGCACTCAGCATACCATTGGACATGCTATTCTGACCATCTCCAATAACAACAAACCATATCTGAGCAATCTGCTTACTTTACCGAAACTACCTCACACAGCAAGCAGAGCAAATTGCAGATGCATATCTTCTACCACCATCTCTTCTGTCCAACATCGGCTTTGATTAATGATCACCCTGATTAACTTGTCTCTTGCCTCTTAATTAAGACATTAAGATGTAGCGATGCAGTTGAAGACCATTTTTCCAAAAATTTAGTAACACCGCCAAAATTGGGTGACGTCTTCACCGAGACGCGACACAGACTTCAATTGCACTTTCGCATACCTACGCTTTCGCAATATACGACCCGATCGCGCGCTTAATGACAGTTACCATCGCGACACGGGACTGAACAGCAACGAGCTAAGAAAATAGGTAACATTGAACTACAAATGTCTTCGATTATGCCAAATCTGCAGGTAGCACATCACAGACACACATTGACCGTGGCATTCACCTCCGTCCGGCGAGTGAAAGTAATTGCTGTGTTGCAAGGGGGGCGCAACTCCGCTTAGCAACAGAAACAATTTACCATCTTCAAAAACAATAAAGTGCCTCTAGGACACCCGTGCGGGGCAGTCCTTTTTAATACACACTCGACACACGCGGTACAATCGCTTCCATCATCCCGGCGGCATCGATTAGTACCATTTGGGGGCTTATTACCCTTGCAAAACGAAAAACCTCCCAACCTTCACGCATCCACTAATGGAATCAATAACCTCAAAAACAGTTACCCATCGTCGCCCGCTCATTGCCCAACGCAAATCCCATCCCAGAGACCTCCCCCCCGGGGTCCCCTAGAGATTCACCTGCTTTATTTGATCAGCAATTTTTTTCACTTAATTTCACCACATGGGAGCACACTGCTGGACCCGCCGTGGGGCTGGCACGATCTTCGCGAAAGGCGGATCAAATCGGCGGGCGAGCGAAAAACGGCTCGTCTCACTCGCCGAAAACAAAAACCTAATTCCGCAAGGGCGCAGAGTTTCCAGCTCAGTGCTCCGACCTCAAAGGGGGGATGTGAGGGAGGGAGAGAAGTAGAGTGACATGAAATTGAACGCAGAGCCGCGGCCGGGTATCATCTTCTTGCTTGGCAAAAGTGAATGTACCCGGAGCGTGTGGCGCCCGTACGCAAAATCGCACGTATCGAATGCATCTTCCGCCACCATCCTCTGGCCGTTGAAGGGTTTGGTGGTGATCGAACTAAATTTCTAGCCTCCAGCCTTCATACCTTCCTCCCCTCCGTTAGCGTCGGGACCCTGGATGACGCTCAACCGGAACGATCAACTGGCAGCGATCGGCAACTCTGCTCCGCGATCCAACACAATCGATAATGACGTCTTGAGAATCAACCTGCCATTGTTAGCGACGGATGGACGGAAGAAGGGGGCGGTTCGGCAACAGGGAGTGTTAGTGCCACCACCACACGCACCGAGCGAGCCCCGGCGAGCACGAGCGGGACAAACCCCCGAGCGGACAGCCTAAACGGGGTAGAACGTTCACCATCATCATTCAGCTGGGCTCTTCACCTTCGCGTCACCCGAAGACGAAGATGATGACGACGGTGCTGCTGTGGCCACTATGGAAGTGTTGCTTTTTGGATCGCTTCGCTGGATTATGACGGGGGAGTCGTCTTCGACACGACGCGTACGACGACACTGCGGCTTCTAGCCGCTTCCCTCTCCCAAAGCTCGATCGCACCGCCGTCATCATCATCTTCACCTCTCTCCCCGGCGTACATCATCCGGGTTGTGTTAGAATCGCCGCGAATGTGCCGAACGCCTTGTGCTTATATAAAACCGCAACTCATCTTCTACCAGCATTAGTTCAGTTCGGCAACTCCTCGAAGCCTGAAGCTTCTCCCGCACGCAACACATTGCGTAGTTGACAGGTGTACAACACATCGCTGTGTTCAATATTTAGATTATTTGGGACCGGCTCCCTTTCCCTACTTCTCCACTGCATCCGATCGCGAAAATGGTGCACAAGACGGTAATGATGACAGTTACCGGGAAGCAAAGGCTTTCTCTGGAACAAGCAAAAACTACAATTTCCCCATTTTGGTTCCCTTACATCCAGATCCTGCTGTGTGCATTCCTTGGGCTGGCGAGTGCTGCCCGTCTCGACAACCTGTACGGAGCTCCGGCCCCTGCCGCCTCCTACCAGGGTGGTGGCGGTGATGGTAACTTCCTGAATGCTCCACGCCGGGACGCCCAGTTCCAGGGTGCTCCAGCTAACCAGTATCTGCCCCCCTCTGCCGGTGGACAGCAGGGTGGCTACCCATCGGTAGCTCCCTTGGGACAGGGACCTCAGCAGCAGCAGCAAGGCTTCAACACGTACAATCCGCAGCCGTCGGGACCGGGATCGTACCCGGGCGCTGGCAGTGGCCCGACCGGTGGAAGCTACCAGGGCAACTACCAGCAGACGACTCCCATCCCGATTCTGCGCTACGAAAACGTCAACAACGGTGACGGCAGCTATCGATTCGAGTAAGTACATCCAGCGGAACGTCGTGCATAGTACAGTGATGTTGTGTGATTGATCGGGCAGGGTTAAAGGGTTAAGACACTCTATCGACTGCATCTACCGATTATGACTAATTAATCACTTCATGAGCTCATCGGCGTGCCGGGAACGTGCGCACGCGAGTGTTTTTGCTGCACGGTGTAATCAAAGTTAAGAAGCCATGTGATTCAACGACTTTGTACAATATGGTGTCGTGCAGTATGACTTGACCAGTGGAGCTGCTATAAAAACAAGTGCGGTGATTTGTGATTAAAGATACACACAAATAGGTGATCACGATCTTTGCATGATTGCAGTGAGGATGAATCAAGAACGTTGGGCTGCATGTTTGAGCGCAAAATGTGAAACGAATGTGAAATATGATGTTTCTTTTTTAATGTGATTATGTTACCTAATTTGTGTAATTTTGTCCAGCTATAATTATAAATTGCTAACTGAAAAGATAATTATAGAATACTAGAGTAGTTGTCCATCAGGACGATTGTTCGAACCTACGACGAAAGGTGTACAAGGATTGAGCGCTAGACGTTGCTCTATTTGGGCCATGCAATGCAATTGTGTTAAAAGTTCTTCATACTCTACACCTTCTGGATTTGCAATTCAACAATTAAGTTTGGACCAAACTTGCGATCTTTAGTTGACATTTAAGTTCCATCTCTAGAACATGCCGCATGTTAAAAACGAATGACATTTTTTGTGCTCAAGGATTTGTCGTCCAGCTTTCTTTGCTATTGTAGTCGGTACTTTTGTTGCAAAACAAATATTAGTATTCTCTCTGCAATTCTTCATTTTGAAACCCAAGGGACACATACCCAATTGTGTTTACCATATGCCTTGCAAGGTGAATAGAAGAAAACAAACTAATTTGTTTTACAACGGATGTTTATTTTCCACATGTGTGACAGGTTTTTCTAGAGTTCCTTCTTACAGCACCACAACTTTATTTTTGTCGTTTTTGCATACGACAGATTTTTAAGACATATAAAGCCTTTCTGGTTGAGACCACCAAAACTGAAATTGTGCAATCACATTAAAAAATGCCTTTGATGCAAACTGTTTGGTACGAGAAGCAGTAACATAAAATGTCTTTGTATGCTCTGTGTATTGCAGTTATGATCTCCATTAACAAACAGATGGTTGTAATATTTAAATATCTTTACTTGATGGCCAATCCACAGTTGTATTCCACTTTTCCCACATTATTACCTTTACATCCAAATTTATCGGCAACCCTTCAAAACAATACTAACAATGAGGAAAGAATATAAGTCTAACTCATTTATTGTAACCAGCATAAAGAATCGTATCACAAACCATATGGTTTTGTCCACAAAGAAATTGTACTGCTACTTCATACCTATTTCTTTGCTCCCTTTCAGCTACGCCACTGGAAACGGTATCCAGCACCAGGAGGAAGGATTCCTGCGCAACCTAGGCCCGGACAAGTCGGAACAGGTCGTTTCGGGTGGCTACTCCTACACCGCCCCGGACGGTCAGCAATACAGCGTGCAGTACAAGGCTGACGCGAACGGATTCCAGCCCGTCGGTGATCATCTGCCAACGCCGCCGCCACTGCCACCAGCGCTCCAAGAGTGAGTCATCACTTTATGCGAACCCTTCCCTTATTGCTTCCTAACGCCGTTGTCCTCTATTTTGTCCCCATCAACAAACACAGAGCGTACGATCTGCACGCCCGCCTGCATGCCGAAGCTGCCGCCCGGCCACAGAACCCCGCCTACCAGGAGCCGCAAGCCCCCAGCCGTCAGTATGGTGCACCGCAGCAGGGAGGACACCAGCAGGGTTCGTACTATTCGCAACAGCAGCAGCAGCCCCAGCCTCAGTACCAGCAACCGCAGCAACCACAGTACAACCAGCAGCAGACGCCCCAGTTCCACTCGAGCTCGCCGAACGCCATCCAAGGCTACCCGTCGGCACCGGCTAACCAGTACCTACCACCGGCCAAGCGGCAACAGGGCTTCAATCCCAACAGCGGCTACACGTACTAGTGTCGCCTACTACCCCTTTTTTATCGATTTCAGTATTTATTTGTGCTACCGTCGAAAACGAACTACAAACAGCTAACGTCTAATAAAGAGAAACCAGAGTGCTGCCCTAAACGTAAGCCGCACGCATCGGGTGAAGCCCTATCACAACGAAACCTTACCCTTGGGTGTGTCCTACTTTGCCGAGCGGGTCCGAACTCTCTATCACATTCTTGACACCCTTGTTGAGTTGCCAAGAATTGAATGGATGACCTTGTGAAGTAATCGAAGTACAAAAGGAAGTTCCTGATTGAGGTCCAGTACTTGCAGGTCCAAACATTTGTGGACATTGTTGCTATCTCTCAGTAAAGAGCTCCATTTAGGATTCTTTGTGGATGTCCAAGGACAACCTAACATAGCCCTTGGTAAGTGCTCCAGAACCTATTGGATCTATATCCGAGCCACGAAAAGTAGTCTAAAGTCATGACCCTGACATTCGTCACACTTCTTCACAATACACGCGAGGTGGCTTTTCCCTTGGATGACGTTTAGGTCTCTGGTAAATATGGCTTTTTGGTCTGTGTTTTGTTTTTCGCGAAAAAGTCGCACACACAGTGACCCCATCCCTCAGCAGGTCACAAATCTTGTGTTGCAAGATCCAAACCCCCGTACATCACCGTAATGAGCTTTTGTGTTGTGCTACTAGCGACAAGTGGTACCACCTTACTGGGAGGGCCCTTTTTACCTTGCCCGGTGGGCTTTTGTTGCCTACTTTTCACGCTACACGCCCTCGCGCAGCAGATGCATTATGCAAACACTAACACGCACACATGCAAACAGAGCAAGATTTCCCAAAAGAATGCCCTTTCGACCCTTGTACCGGGTGTCACGCCGTGTCGGCGGATCGGAAGATGGAAGAGTTGTCATAGCTACCGTAGAACGCGTTTGTCGCTTCGCTGCGCGTTATGGTCAGGTCGGCCGACCGAAGTGTGCGAACTGTCGAAGCGCATCTTTATGGACTTCCTAAAAACGCAACGCACACCCGCAACGGGCCAATGCAACGCGCTAGAAGCTGCTTCCCCTTACCGCCCGCGGCCGAGGGGACAATAAATCAAAGCACGGGCCCATAATTATCATAATTTATGTTGTGAAAAAAATTTACGATCCACCATGTACCACAGGGCAGGTTGATGCAGGAGGAATTTGGATTTGGACCGATAAGATGCGCTTTCTTGAAGCTTGAATGCACACACACTCAAACACACACACACCTCGCAAATCTTCGTTTGACAGGGCGGGTGCATCTGGCGTGCCTTTTTTTGCACGCATTGTAAGCGTTCTCCTTCGGACAGAGCAGGGGAACTGGGCCTCAGCTGTTTGTCATTAGCTTCTCGCTATGATTCTCGTGACGGGCGAGCGATTGTAGCCCGCGATAATGTGGCAGCATGATGAGTGATACAAAACAGGGGGAGAGAAAAAAAAGCCAGCACCACATCAACACGCCCGCAAGGTGCAAGAAACAAAGCAATTGAATTGACAGACGCTGTAGACGGCAGCGGTTGGGTTGATGCAAAAGCGATGCGATTTTTGGACAGATAAGCAACCGGGCAGGCGATCTATTCAATTTGTACCCGTGGTTTGTTAATTAATTTAATTGACGCTCGCGTTATAGGCAACACCGACAGTGATAGTGATGGATTGCAGTTTTGCAGTATCTTTCCATGAGAGTGTTGGATGGAGCACCGATGGTACGATCTAACCGCGATGCTTCACCGCGTTCTCCTTCGCTCGGTTTACGGAAATCGTATCAAAGTCGAAACCTTTTCTGCGAGTGCGATTTATGGGCCGTGCACCATCAGAAACATTGTTGCCCGCATGCTTTATCAGGGCCGTTCGGATCAATGCTTTGTGCCTCTAAAATATTAACTGCAACACATTATCAGCACCGATATGCTATCGATCATTACATTTCTTTTGAACACCTTCACGCACATAGGAAATGAAAAGGGGCATCAGATGTGTGAAAATTTTCGAATAAAGTTTAATAAATACAGTCATTCAATTATTCAACAAGTGTAAAACCATTTTATAGAACATTAGCATTCGAAGTAAATTAACTACACCATCGTATACGGATCCAAAAAGCATGTGAATGATAAGGTGATTGATATAACTGAAAATACGTGTTTGACGTCTACAAAATTAAACATTGAAGTAAAACATGTAAAAGCCAGGATACACGGTACGTGATTCGCCAACGCAATGAGGATCTACACTATCTTCACCTGGTGACATCTTGCGTAACCGAGTAGAAGCTAGGACAAAAGATTGTTTTTTTCGAGTCGATTGAATAAAGGTCCGAAATTACGATACTTCGAGAATGTAAGCCAAAACTATTTTTGACAGATTTTGCTGCCTGCTACTAGGTAACGCTACTATAGATCTTCTACTCCAATTTTTCTGCAAATGATGAGAAATCCTGATGCATATCTTTTGATATGGCTAAAAACTGTTCGATAAAATCTAGTCTCCGTTTGAATCATTGAATAATAATATTATACAAATTATATCAAATAATACAAAAAGGTATATAAACACGTAAGTATAAGCGTTACTCTAATAATTATTCGTGTAATATGAAAGACATAAAAACCATAAAAAAATGTACAATTCTGAAAATTTTAAATAAAAACAGGTAATTCCTGTCCTTCTGGTCGAATGCATCTGAGACGTAAGGAACTTGAGAGTTTAGAGACTTGAAAAAATGTATCGAGTTTGTAGTTTTGTTTTATTTTAATTATAATTTCCAGTTTTGGGTCGGCTCGGAGGTCTAGTGGTAACGGCGTAAAAAAGGCCCGACGTCGGTTCGAATCTCATTCAAATAAAAATCAAACAAGGAGACTTGTGTGACTTTTGTTACTTACTAAAAGAAGCTAGTCACTCCTAATGATGATGAGCGGTGCAAAGATGATGGGAATTGATCTACGTCCAGACCCTGCACAAGTCGGTCTATGATAGAACCGCTCTGAAGTACTTATTTCTTCTACTTAAATTTCAAAATCAATTGCAGAAATCGCATCTATAGAATCTTTGTGAGCTTTTTCCGTATTATACCAAATTGCTTCAAACCTACGGCTCCAGCAGTGTACTTTGAGTTCTTCCACTCCACTGTCAAACCCATAAACGATATGTTTTTGAGAATGCACTCCATAAATTATCCTGATACATGAACAGAAATAATCCACGAAAACCTTTGGAAATCCTTTACACAATCCTTCTACTATCCACATCAGATGTTATCAAACCTTCTATTTTCCGCATAATTCCAGTTCAAGCGATTTCATACCACCCTGTCTGTGAGTTTTAAGCTCCAAACAGTAATTTTTCTTCGGCTCAATCACAAACGGCTCATCAGCTGCAAGCAACTGCTACTAAAATGCCGACACATCGTTGTTTCGTACCCGCAGTCCTATCGCACTGACCCAATCTCTCTTAACCACACTCCTTACTGACAGTTTAAACCGCGCTCTTCAAACGGGCACCGTTCGCTGACCACAACGGGACGCTCGCTTCCGAAAATGGAGAAAAAAGCTTAATTTACAACCCGCTCAGGAGGCAACAAAGTAATCACATTTGCGTGATACATCCATATCAATTACCTTCGGGCTCGAGTTTCGCATCCGACACTCCGACATCGCGGTACCTTGAAGTTAGTGAAGGAAGAAGATGCCTGCTTCGCTTGCCTCTCTGCTACCTCCGAGCATGAGTTGGTTTTTGTTTCCCGATCGTACCGGAATGAAAGTTCAATTGCTTAGCACCCAAAAAGGGGGGGGGGGGAGGAAGGCGAAAAACGGGTGAATGAAAGACAGAACTCCTCGTGGGAAAAGAAATTACAAAACTCCGGACACGGACTCCCAACAGAGCAGGGAAGGGGCGCGGCGGCGTCACCTTTGCGGTCTTTGGGAAAAGCGCTTGCACCATTGCGGCTGACAAACCTTCGGACAAAGCGTATAATTCAACATCGTACGTGTACAAGTGGCCACCCGGTCGGGAGAGTAATGATCTGGGAAAAGCTTGCCTGATGGATTTATTATGGACACTGCCGGGCGTCGTGTCCTGGTGACGGGTTGGGCGTGGAGCAAGCGGATCGGAACGGCATCCGCAACTACGCCGGCAGTTCCTTTTTCAGACACGCGGGAATGGCACGCTCACACGCCCTAGGAGCTAGGAGGCATGATTTATGAAAGTCTTGCTGGAAGGACTTACTTTTCCATTAGCGAATATTGCGAGCCAGAGCTTCCGCCGCGACTCCATCCACGAATGATCTCTCCGGCAACTCCACACGAAGTTTCCCAATTTCGGTATGAGCAGGGTTAAGTTTGTGCGGTTAACGATTGTTTTTAGGGACGTATGGAAACAAAACTCCCAGCGGACATCATCACGCACACGGTACCTGGTTGGGGTAAAACACATGTTCCCTAGCATGCCAGCGTCCAGCCAGGGACCAAGAATCAATCGGTTAAACTTGCCACCACTTTCAATTGACCATCTTTTCCCTGATTTGTGGCCAACCTCTGTCTTTTAGGAGCGAAAGGTGAAGATTAGAGTACCTTCTGTGCATCGTGCCGCAACAACAAAAGGATGCATTATTCATATTGGAAACTAGAAAACTTTTTCTTCGCATTTCTATAAGAAAAGGTAGCTGCAAAACACCTTTTTTGTTCGCTTTTTTTTCTCCTCTCAAACATAAAAACCAAAGCGCGATAAAGTTCCACCTTGTCTTCTCTATCTCTTTCCCCGTGTTTCTTCGGTTCTGCAGCACCTGACAGATGATTCTGGTACAAGATTGTGCAACCACAGCCAACGGAGAGAAATATAGGAATAGAAAGGACGAAACTTTTCCAATACAATTCATCTATCCCCATCTACTTTTTTGTGAGCTTTCACGCTTTTCAAGATATACGACCGTATACCGGAAAAATCTGAACGGGCAGATAGTACAGCCCGCAGGTGCATAACCTTCGCGAGGATGAAATCCAATCTGATGTCACACCGGTTTACTTATGCTCCCGGGACTTGCCCACTGTCTTTTGTGATTGCATTTTCGGTTAATGTCGGTGTCGTGCTGTTCACTGCTACCGTGCATCTGTTTTTTTTTTGCCGTCTGCGAGACTCTCTTGACTCTTGCGACAGCTCTGTTAAAAGTTCATTCGTTTTTCAGCACGGGTGAAGAATTCAGTTAGCACAAACTTATGACCCTTTTGGCGGAGCTTTTGGTTTAATCTGCTTTATTGAACATTGTTGGTTTTGTGTGATGAGTTTTTTGCGTTAATTTTAGCTTCGTTTTATGATTGCATGAACCTTACAATCAATGATGTTAAAATGTATCGAATGTTGCTCGGCAGATTTTCCTTTGCTACCGCTAGCTGACTTACCGGAGGTGTCAAAATCAGTCCTGCTGTAAGTAGCTTAGGAATTTTAAATTTCTTCAGGTAGCGAATTTTTGTGGAATGTTATCCAAGGGTTTCTAATTGACTATTCTGCTATGGTTACACTAAATCACAGCCCCCCATAAGCAGGATTAACAATCTTGATATGGATGGGTACACTCAGTCACAAAAAGAGCCAAAGCACATTGGTGCTCTGGTTAGACCTTGACACTACTGGGTTGTTGTACCACCCAAGAAGAAGACGAAGTTATCCAAGGGATCGCGACAATAATCCAACATTCCAAGTGCTCACGACGCTTATCTAGCGCTTATCTATGCATAACGGTATTATTATTATCCTGATAAACAGCTTAATCTTCATAAATCCACAATAAAGTTGGTTCAAATCATCAATAACTGTTTAGAATGGTTTTGGAACGCTTTCTAAATTATAACTGATTTATAGAATGTTTAGCTAAATTCCTAATCAAGTACCTAGGAAATCTCAAAATGTCCGTAACGTCAATGTCGAAGTCACAACATAGTTTTTAATCAATAGGTTCGTTTTGACGTAACTGTATTATTTTTGCGATCAAGTGAATCATAGCTACGTAGTAATATAATATTAGGAAATATTAAAGCCAGGATCAACGACGCGTATTCTGATGTATTCTCTTCATCTAAGCTAGTGCCATCTATTGACTGTAAGCAGAAGCTTGCCGTCCTGTCCTGTTGTTTGGCTTATAGAGACTTTTCGTCAAGCTTGCCGCCTGTGTAATTTAGATACCAAAAAAATACACGCTCCATAGACCGTCAAAACATGAATACAACAAGAAGGCAGCTGATGCAGTTCTTAGCAAAACTTTGTTCGATAAATTATTTGTCTTAAATTCACACTCACCACACAAAACAAAGTAAATACCGACAAATCTGGTCAATTTTTCCTTGCCTCTGCCTCTGATTTTAACCTGACAATAAAATTACGCACTGAGATTACACGATTATAAGCTCATGAATTTGTTTTTGACAGATAGATTACGCTGGGCAGCAAGCCTTCGCTTAATGCCAAAAGATGGCCAAAATCATACATGCGAATACGCGTCGTCGATCCTGGCTTTTAGAGTTAGTAAATTTTTTGAAGTACATATGACAAAAAATATGGTACAAAAACAATAAGTTTAAATAATTGAAGATTATTTGATGTGTCATACTCTAGATCACTAACAACAGCAAGCTGTATTTTTGAGATTTTTCCACCCGTTACAATTTAGAAGTCTTTAGTCTTTACAACTAAAAGTTTTTTTTATAAATGTCCATGACAGCGACCTATCAAAAAACTTTTTAAATAAGACCTAATAAATCATCCATTGTTAAAATTTTTGATATTTTTCAATAGACAAATTACCTTTTGGCAAAAAATTGCATTTTACAAACACACATCAAACTATTCAGATACATGGTTCGAACAGTCCCCGCCAGGTAGCGCAAGTGTAGATTCAAATTACACTACGGAATTACACCACATCTACCCAAGCCTTCGTAATTGTTCAAGAACTTCTGGCTAAGATGCAAACTGTAACCGTATCTTTCTTTAATGATAATATCCAAAACAATTATTTTGGCATACAAACAATCTTTTGAAAACTCCAACAGTCTTAAAAGAATCAACGCAAACTTTGAAACAAAAATTTTATCAAACAGAAAAAAAAACTTCGAGATTGTCATCTTTTGTCTTTTTTACAGCAAAAAAAAACTAATTTTAACCAAGGCTTCAATTTCTCTCCTTGTGTCTTGCGAAAATCTTTTTGTCTGTCTGTAAATGCTGCTTTGCTTTCGCCATTACGTGCCTTAAATTTAATTTATGATCACTTTTTTCTGCCTTTCTTTGTAATTTCTTTCTTAAATTGTGTGCTCAAATAATTTGCGAAAAAAAATATTTCAAGACCTTTAAAAACTTTCCTGCACCGAAAAAAAAAACATTCCATTTCCTAATACAATAGCGTGTAAATTAATATGCAGACAACGCGACAGGTCTTACACACCCTCTTCCAGCGTTGGCGGGGGTGCTCTTTCCAGGTGTCTTTTGCAGATGATCTATTTTACCCTCACGACGACGAACGGTCGAACGAAAATTGCACCATAAAATATCGCTTAAGTGTGCAATAATACAAACGGCTGTAGCGAAACGTATTCATTCATCCTATCGTTGTCTAAACACAACAAAAAAAAAAATAAACACATTCACTAACAAGACCGACCAGCTTCCGCCCATCTCCCGCGACACGTTGCCGCTGTCTCGATACGCCAAGCGTTCGGAATTTTGCCGCGCTGCATTTCCGTGCAACACTCGACATGAATATACAATGAGCTTTAGCCCAGGACGAGTAGCAGTCATCCGACTCTCCAGCTTCAGCAGCTTAGAGTATTTTTCTATAAAAACAAACATCTAAATTTCTATCGCCAATGTGGTCTCTCTCTCGCGCGCACCGTAGTAGACGACAAGGTTGCCATCGAAACGGGAAAACCAACACGGGTTGGTTAAACCTTTTGGTGTGGTGTGGAAGGTTGGATGAAGGTGCAGATTTTCCCGTGCACAATTCGTGTCAAGAATACGGCTATAAGCATGGGCCGAATCCCGCGTGTGTCACATGTGTGCGCGAGAGACGGTCGGTCATCGACACATCGACCATGCTTTCGTATGCCACCCATGGAGCGTTAATTAAACGGAATGAAATCGTATAACTCACTCGCCGCCGAGACTCGCGGGGCTGGTAATGAATAAATCCGTCCGGCGTTTATTGGAAGGCAGAGTTATGGAAGGTAGCGAACGAGACAGTTTTTCTGTTTTAATCTAGCACTGAACTGTTTAACAGCGGGAGATTTTGTAAAACCATTGTTTGATGTAAAAATTGGATTCGTTTTAAAGTAAACATGAACGCTTGGATGAAGAATTGGATTCATGTTTATGCTTAAACAATTCAATAATTAAACCATTTTGATTTGTTTGAGCTTTTGTGGTAGTTATGTAAACTCTTGGAAATATTTAATTATAACCGAAATCATGCTTGAACTTTCAAACAATTCACCCACTCTCCCGTCACCATGATCCATCTGTTTGCTGGACCAATAAATCGAATAAACGAAAATTTGAATTTCCCAATCCTTGCTCACTGTCAATCCATGTTCCGACCCACTGCAAAACTTTGCTTAATTTCAATCAAACCCTTTCGATACACAAACCATCCAATTTCTTTTACTTTTTGCATACTTTTCATTTCCCGTTTTCCAGCATTTGTCAAATTTGCACGTCTTGTCGGGGAATTGATTCGAATCGGCTCCATTTATTTTTTTTTTGTGACTTGTGATTTCTTGGACAAATTAAAGAACAGAACGTCCTAAGTAAATATTGCGAACCGCGACCAGCGTAAAAGTATGGCGAGAAAATTAACATTCACCACGAAAATGCGTCATCAAGCAGGGTGTTTGGTCGGGCAAACTGTCGGCACGGAAACAACACAAACCATGATCCCTATTTGCCCCGAACAACCAAGTACAATCACACACTATGCAGCACACGGCTGGAATCACTAACCGAGCGGGAGAGGTAACAAAAAATCTCATAAAAATGTAAATTTTCAATAAAAATCGGAGTCTTAATCCTATTGCCTACTCCGCGCGACACCCGCCACTGTTTAGAAGGAGGGAGGGTCTCTCGCCGAAGAAATTGAGCCAATCGAGCCACCGCCAATAACACCAAAGGAAAACGAAAGGAGAGCTCACAATTCCGGTTCTTTGAAAGTTTTTTTTTTCTTTGCCTCCGCTCGTTGCTTCATTTTACATTTTCGTCCTTTAGCGTCACTGGTTTTCTGATGAGCCGACTTTATCACCTTGAACAGGGCGAGCTGCAGCGGCAGGAAATGCCGCCGGCGTAAAAGCTGACAAGGCAATTGCACGTTCCCGCACTTGCAGGCAGCAGTACGAGTTCTGGCAATGGATGTTACTTCCGACGAACTGTTATTGATTCATTATCGATTTGATTGATTTGAATCATTGCGAAATCTCGCGTTCGGTTAACTTTATTAAAGCGTTTGAATTCGCTTTTCAAATATACAGCCTTGTGCAACGCATCTTTAGCATAATTTTTTAAGAAATGATTACTGCATTTGAAAACATATACTGCTTTGTCACAAGTATTTCAATGAACTTTAAAATATAGAAATAAACAAATAATGTGATAATTTGAATTTATCGTAAGAGCCTAGCTATATTTAAAATTTTAAGACATAAGTATTTTCAAAACACAAAACATTGGAACGTGCCTTTCACTTCTTGAACGGGTCAAAGCGGTGAAACTGATGCAGAATCAACACTGCCTCTCCCAACACGGGGGTGTAGCTCAGATGGTAGAGCGCTCGCTTAGCATGTGAGAGGTACCGGGATCGATACCCGGCATCTCCAAACGACTTTATTCAATGAACCTTTTGTAAAAACGGGCCTTAAATTGTGTGAAAAAACTGTGCATATTTCTTTGAACTTATAATGTCATAGTTTCAAATAAAATAAATAATTCTTTATTAAACTTTAGTAAGCTATTGTAAGGAACCTGGCCACAATGTGTATGAAAAACTGATTTTACATTTCTAAAGCTAAGATAAATACTTTTTACTGAATCAAATCGACTACTTATCGACCTTAAGCAATTTCCATCAACTAATACTTATTGTTCAAATACGTATCAAGTCATTATAATATGGCATACTATGATTGCATTGAAAATGGCATAAATTATAATTTCCTTTCTCCTCAGTTCTTCATATATTCAGCTGAATAATTCAGTATGTGTATTGTCCTTAAATCTAACTTATTAACTTACACTATCATGAACTGAGATCCTTTACGAATGCAATAAAAAAACACTTTACTTAGGTTACGTCCACCTTGATACAAAAAGATAGAAAAAAATACTTCACTTGATATGTGTGATATGGGTACTAGCACTTCAATCATTTAAAAAAATCTAATAATAATTTGCTTATTGAATAATAAGCAAATTTAAATTTAAAGCCTATCCTTAACAAAATTGATCACTTGAAAGACTAAATTCAGACCAAGAGGAACAGGCATTGTATTGCATTTTCTACCATCGATCTCACTCATTTGTTTAATACGCATACTAACAATTATAGCATGTAATTCTTAAAATTATTTTTGTTGCATCTTCTTAACAGAAAATGGTATCCTCCCAAGAATAAAATACGTAAAGAGTTTCGGTCTGAAAAATGGCCTTCATATAAAAATAGCCAACCTCGTATATACAAAACACGATGTCACATGAGCCCCATCACACGTAGAATGTCTACATTTCTTCTATTTAATTAATAAAACAAACTTTTTAACCACTTTAGTGAAATCGTTTTAGCGGAACTGTGATTAATATTTTATTTCTGAAGTGCGAGGACCAACCAGTCGGGCAAAGCCCGCAAACAAAAAACAAGCAATAAAATTGTTGATCGTCTGTCTACGTCTGTCTGTGGTCGTCCAGGGAGAGGGAAAAGAATCCTAATCACAAAACGTAAACGATTCACCGAACATAAATTCCCAGACACGCACGTACGCAGCAGGGCGAAAGACTAGTCCGCCGCACTAGCCCGGTTCGTTGCTTGCCTCCCACTGTCATGCAATTTAGACGTGTACCAGTGTCGTCTGACAGCTCGCAAAAAGCTTTAGAAAATCCTGTGCGCTCTGGACTTTTTTTTTTTTGCTTTGCTCCCCGTCTATTCAACCACCGAAACTGCAGCAAACTGTCAACGGGTAGATCATACTTGCCACTACAGCACGAGGGAAGCTACCGCACTTTACGTTCGAACCAACAGCTCAGCAGCAGTAGCAGCTCCGGTGCAATCCAATTCCCCCGGAACGTGGTGGATAAATTGTTGCTACGTCATTCGCGGCAGCATCCCGATGAACCACGGCGGCTTGCTGTACCGGCCCCTTTTGGGTAAGAAAAAAGAGCGCAGACCAGAAGTTTATTTACTGCAGCGTGCTCATACCCAACCCGACCACGTATACCAGCACGCGGCTGCGGCAGTCCCACAGCGTGTGGATCTTGCCGCTCAGGGAGCAAAACGTTTTCGCGTACAACAAATACGTATCTGTTGCACCAGTCGAATTCTAACAGAGAAGGTTTAACGGGTGTCTTGCCGCATCGTGTGGTTGTCCGTGGGCCAGCGACTCCAACGTCCATAGGTTTGGTGACTTTAAAACTTCAAGAAATCTATCAAAGGATTTTACCATACCATAAGCATCCCATTATCAAAATGAATGCCTAAATGCTATTCTCTATCGTTAGGATCTTTCCTCTAACACATCATCCCATTTCTATACTCTTAATGCTTCTCCAGAATCCCTTACCATACCAGCGGTTGCACTGCTTCACACTTCATCTTCTACCAGCGAGTGCGTGTTGGGTTGTGGAAATCGGTTTTCCCAACATCCGGCCCAACTCGATGATGATCCTCGACCTCCTTTTCCTCCTTCACCTCCTCCTCCACGAGGGAAAGAAAAAACCACAAGCCACATGGCGCTCTGCACCCATTTTCCAACATAATTTCTGTACTGTCGATGTCCAGAAGAGGGTGAGTCCCCTCCCCCCCCCCCTTTCCCCACTGTCTCCTGGAGCGAATCGGTAAATGGTATGTCCTTTGTCGCATGCGTCTTTGCCCATTCTCCTCTCCCATACGCAGCATCGAGTGTGAGGTTGAATGGAAGTGACACATGAAACATTTCCATATTTCATCCCTCGCACTACGAACCCGTCCCGTGAAAGAAACGGCACGGAAAGTTAAAAAGGAAAAAGCATCCCGCTTCTAAAGGCACCCCCCCCCACCCCCCACCAGGCAACTAACCCGCCCCGAGGGCATCCAAACACACACACGCTCTAAGTGACCCTGGGGTTGGAGGATGCGAAGGGCCGCCGCCTCCAGTTGTGTATTGAGAGCATAAATAAAATAAATAAAATTATTATGCAGGCGAATATTTGATGTTTTGCTGTCGAACCTAAACGTCGGACCAAAGGCACCAATACACAAACACACATACTCCCCCCCCCCCCCCCGCACAAACACCAGGGAGAGAGCGTGGGGTTTCGGGATGGTTGGTGTTGTTTGGTTTTGAATATTAAATGGTCGTCCTGGTGCTATTACCCGTGCAACGTGAGCGCGTTTTCACTTTTTAACTTCCGTGCAAAACCAGACCTTCCTGCTCGGCGAGAATCTGTTTTGCTTTTGTCTCTTGTTTTTTTTTTGTTTTGGTCCGAGCTTAACTAAATGCTTTCCGGTGTTTTGTTTTGGTGCCAAATGAAATTAAAAACCGGACACAGTTGTTAGTAGGTAATATTTTCCGACGTGTCAGTGAGGGTCCGGTTGGACTAGGCGCCAGCTACAAACAGATCCTAAACGTACAATTAGCACAGGGACAGCGGGAACAACAAAACGGGCGAAGCAATTAAAACTATGGGAGACAGTTTATGTTTGTGAATGATTTGTAGCTGTTAGCAGATGAATGGATAAACTGTGCTCATAACGTGTGATGAGCAGATACGGTCGCTTGCTATCCTGTCTACGGTTAATTGTTCCTCGAAACTAACCATTTCATTTCTCGTACATTTTTTGTCCACTGAATATTTCAGGTTTCTCTCAGAAGCAGGACAATAATTTCTATTTTTTATAAAATTTACCATCAATCATGCAAAAAATGGTGTGATAAAAGATTAGAACCAAAGTATCATTGCTCTGTTCGAAATATTTAGGAAATAATAAAGCGTTTTAAGAATATTACTTCAGCCTTGAAACCTGCAATCCTTTTGATAAGGTACTCAAATAACCTTTCGTCAGCAAAACACACTAAAAAAAACAATGCACATCTCAAGTGAACAGAGCATATTTGAAGTATTTCAGTCAAAACACGCTTTATGATAAAGCAAACATGTCGTTCACGTTGAAAAGTGACTTGTAGAACACCCTTTTAAAGGGACTGTAAATCAAGGGTTCTTCTGAAAACAATTAACAACGCTGCAGATAGAAGGATTAAATAGCCTGCTTCTTATTGATACTGGTTCAGTTGATTGATATAATAGTAACAAGCAGAACTTTACAACTTTCACAATGAATTTCCGATTTCAAATTGATTTTAGAAATAAAAAGTTTCTTGAAACACTGAAAAAAAAAACTTTTGCCCTGACTTTTGCTCTAAAGTGCCTACTATGACCTGGTGAAAAAGCATGAAAAAGTTTAGTCATACAAACTTTACTCACACTTATGGACGCGTAAAGCGTATAGACAAAACAATATGATATCTTATTTGCGCCATCCCTATGCAGCGGAGCAATGGATTGATTGATAGAAGCGCCGGCTATCACAAGACCGATCGCGTTCGATTTCTCGTAGGATGGGTTTATGGTGGGGATGTGATAATAGGGTTGAGTTTCTTTTCATTAAAAAATTTGTATGAGAACTTTAACAAAAAAAAAATATAATATAAAATCATTCATACTCCAAACAAAAAAAATCTGAAGAAAAAAAATATTCTGAAATTCCCATAAAAGTTACATAGTCCCTGTTTAGACACAGCCCTAAATTTGACCCTGCTTGTCGAAACACGAAGGTCTTTCGTCAAGCTGAAGCAGCTTTTATAAGTAACAGTAAAATGTCGATTAACCTGGAGCTTTTTACCCGGGGGACGGATTACCCGTGACCCAACGATTTGACAGCTCCAGAAGAAAAATGCCGATTACCATATGCAAGGTCACTTTAGAAATGAGGTCTCGTAATAGGGCTTTGACAGCTCGCCATGTTGGTCTCCCGTTTTGGACTGCATGCTGTCAAACGCACTTGAATTGCCAGTTTGTTCATCTGTATCAGCAGCGAAAGAATTAATATTTCTGCATTTCTAATAAATGTCGTTCGTTTGATTGGTAAACCTATAGCGTATAGCTATATCTATATAGCGTTAAGGCAAATAAATCGATATTTTTTTGTATATTTAAGGTTAGATAAGTGATTTATAACCCCTATCTCTATAATCGAAAAATATGTAACCGAATTAAAAAATAACCTATTCTTATAAAACCTACGCTAGGTTTACTAATATTAGCTTTTATATTAACATGGGCCGATTATCCGTGAACATCGATTATCCGGCATGCGTCCGGTCCCGACCACCCCATTGCTACAATAAACTCTCTTCTTATTTTGCGCTCTGTACGACTAACGACTGTTAAATATAGAAAACGCTGGAAAGTTATACCGAAAAGGCGAATACAAACGAACCCGAAATTCGTAACATTAAACAGCCCTTATCATAAACCAGATTTCAGTTTTTCCGCCATCGTATAAATTTTCCAAAGAACAGTTTCTCAATCCTCAATCATACAGACGAGAAAGATACGCACTTTAATATTGCAGTTCGATTTTGAAAATAATATTTTGCAAAAAAAATAACTCAACAGCTTTACAATACCTCTTGAAACGCGGGTGAAACAACGTATTCAGGTGCAAGAAAAACCACAAGACAATGAAACAATCACACTACAAAACACTCTACATTCTCCATCAAAAGCAGCCATCGGCACGACCTGTCGCCCGTTCGAGAAAAGGCTTTTCTTTGGATGCATTTTTTCAATAACAGAAAGAAGATGCTACACTTCAACCGAAAAGGACGATACTTCACAAAAACACCTTCAACTTTCTTTTCACACTGGACCGAACGGTCTCGATATTGGTTTGTTTCTCTCTCTCCACTTAAACCATATTTTCAAGCTCTCTTGCGTTGTCTGTAGCTTATTGTTCTATAAATAATGTAAATACTCGAGAGATGCTCCAACACCACAGCCCACAACAAAACCAACGGAAAACCGTGTCCGTTGTTACCTTGCCGTGTTAACGAGATGCGAAAAAACAGCAGAGCAAAGGATACTACACCAGCGAACGGGATTGAACCCGATACTTGCATCCGGAAACGGTAAATAGTAACCGGTCTCGCCCACACAATCACTATTTTCGTGATGCGAGCGCGAAAACGCCATCGACATTAATAATGCATCCACTAATATTCTTTTTCGTTTCGCTTTTGCCCGTTAACGTATTTTTTTTCTGTCCTCCTGCTCGCTAGGAACACATTTGCGATGGTCCTTTCTTTCCGTTTTTTTTCTTGTTCCAACACTCTCCAGCTAAATTACGCTTCTTCAATGTACAACTCGAATCGGTAAAGACACAAACACAAGAGCAGTGCTGAAACCAAACGGCGGGCAAAATAACTTTCTCGTGTCTTGTTTTGCCGCGCGCTAAAACTTACACCTAACGAAGAAAATGAGTTTCCTCCTTCAGTGTTTCACCAGGCGCGAACGTCAAAAATCGAGAACGAGCTGGGAATCATGGCAAGGTGCGAAATAGTTGCGCTGCTCCCTCTTTTCTGACCTCTTCTTTCCTTTCTTGCCAAGGTTCGGGTTACGTTACCCACAGGAAGGGAGGAAAGGGTAAGAATATTTCCCTCCAGCGATAAGCGATTGCGCTGTCGAAGTTGATTTTCGCAAATGAAAAGCTTTGTCTAGCGTAAGCGGATGCACACATCGCATCACACCTAGTAGACGAAAGTGTTTGCCAGGAACAACTACGGCCGAAATGATATAAATAACATCGAACGCAAGCCGGTTGCTTTTTACAAGTCATGCTGAGCAGTTGAGCAGGACAACGGGTATAAAGCACCAAAGGGTGTTAAAAGGCCGTTGTTGCCATTTATCAAAAAATCTACCAAGACAGCAGCACTTTACCATATTAAAATGGGAAATCGGCCGAGTAGGCTGAGCTTTCGGTGAGAAAGTTTTACACCGGGTAAAGCCTACCACGTACCTCTGGATGCTAGAATCAAGAGGGAAAGGAAGTCCTTAGGGATTTCTGCAAACAACAGCGCGAACAAGTGATGGATTCAGTCTTTTCTAATTTAACCACACGTCCGTTACAGAGCAATCTTATGAATCTCGACAATACCGGTGCAAACGGCACAGTGGGCCACAACGTTTGACCTACTAATGTTGTACTTTCAGCATGAAGACATCAATCATCTTTAGATAAAATGGTAGCATGGGATTCACAAGAGAAAATATAACGTGAAACAAGTTCGTTGTCGCTTCATTCATACATCTTAAGATTGAATTAAATAAAGCTTTTATAACCCAAGAACATTCAAACTACAATAAATTGTATCTTTTTTTATAAATTTGCCCACGAAAAGGTAAAACCGTCAGCCTTTCATCATGATGAAGTTGGCCCAAACCCGTGAAATCGTCTTGAATGGTGCATTTAAAAACGGTTATTTTGAAACGACATCGAATATGGACGTGCAGCGCTCTCTGGTGGTGGGCTAGTGGTACCAATTAAACGTGCTAGTTCGCCATGATTGCAATAGGTGGCGCTCGGACTGTTCGAATAACGGCCGATTTCAAACAGAATTTAACTGGTTTTGCAAAATACGCAAATTCTGCAATTTGTACGGCAAATTCTGCAATTTATTGACCTTATTTGCAATGTAGTGAAGTTTATTGTAGTAAAAATTTTTTTTGTTTGCTTTGGAAGCAAAATACTTGACATATAGCATGCCCGTCATTAGAATAAATGAAAGCAAAATGTACCGTCATGAGATGTCGATCCAAAGATGCTTGCAACTGTTGCGAGAACGTCAGGTGGACAGCCCGAAGATAAACGCTACTGCCAAACCTCCTAAATTAACTCAACTCTACAGATAAGAAAAATAAAAATTTCAATTAATCAATTTAGCAATACGGGCTTCCAGTTGCTTCCCAAAAAAAATATTTACAATTGATTGTGAAAGCTTATTTCCATCAAGGGGAGGTAATGATAATATAATTTTGAGATAATTATTCAAAAAAAACTATCGGCTATGAGTCTTTCAAAGTGCTCATAAGACTATGTAGTTAACATACTTTAAGAGTTATAAAAGAATTATAAATAATTTTGCTTCTTATTTCACTTAAATTGCTTGTGACCGCTTTCCCCAGGAAGTCCTAATATGATTACTTAAAGAACAATTTATGTCCGTTGAGTGGAATCAACTATATACAAACGCATCTTCTTCTTTTTCTATACAATTGCAATGGACCATTATTTTCTAATGTTAAAACAAATCAGATCACAAACGCATTTACTAGCTTAATTAACCAATGTTTTATATCGAATGATTTAGATGCACATTTTTCCATAACCAGTATTATTAAGTAGGATTATTCTAAGATGGGGAAAGAAGCAACATCCAGCCTAACCACTGATATAATGCATTCTTTCGAACATTAAAGTTATTCAATATAATTAGTATTTATCTAAATTGACATCATGAACCAACTATCAACTAAGTTTGCGGTTCATGAGAATTTAAAAAAAAATCATTCATATCAACCCTCATTGAAAACTTGTTCATATCATGAATCTTTAGATCCATCAGAATTAACGAGTTTTTGAAAAGATTCATAAATCTTTCATTTTCATAAAATTATGTATTTCATTCAGATTTATGAATCTGATCCAAATGCACTCAATTCTACTATGCACGTATTTCATATTTGTATTAAACACGACAATTAACTGTCACGCATAAAAAGCTTCTCCAGTCGAAATTAATGTATAAGCCTACAATGAACACAATTTTTCACCGCAATGCTAAAAAGAAATTAAGAGCCTCCACGGCAGAGCTCGACATGCCAAACTTGTTGGCCCAACGACAACATAAACTTCAAGCAAAGTGGACGTTACAATTATTCTCCCAGAACGTTTTGTCTGAACAACGCCCATCCCGGCACGTGGTAGTTTGTATAATAAGCGCAACAAGAGCAAACAAACTTTCCCCACTGGGCTATCCAAACTTTGCCTACCGTGATTCTGCTGACCACCACTGTCTGTGCAACGGAGATGTCGTACCGTGGTTAAAATTATGAAACTATATGCATCCGAACAATAAATATAGTAGACTGCTGCACCACTTAGGTACTACGTACCTGTTTCCTCAGCATTGTCCTCGCACCCGCCTCCATCGGGTCCTTGCGTTCGAACCGCTCGAACTTGAAGCTGTTCGAGCGGTAGAGTTCGTTGTCCTCGCCGCGTCGATTACGGCACAGCCTGCGAGTGATAATGTTGCCACTGCTCTTCGGTCTGGCGAGAAAAGAAAAACACAGAAGAAGCAAAAGCTTACTCAGGGAAAACACGGAAAGGCGTTAGGTTTGTTAAAAAATAGGTCAGCCCATTACGGAAATTGCAGCCACAGGGCGAAACCAGCTAGACCAGCACCGCTCGGGTACGGGGACCAAAGCAGCGAAACTCCTGGCCCTGGTCGTCGTCATATCCTTGTGGTGTAGCAACACTTGCTTTTTTTTTGGTGGGGAACGCCATCAACTCGAAAAACAAAACAGTAAAAGCTTACCCGCACGGTTTGCACTGCGTCATGTGCAGGTCCCAGTTGAGGTTAAAGTTGAACATCTTCAACCGTGCGACGGCTCGTTGTCTTAGCGATTGTTCGTTGGACTGTTGCGCGATCGTGACCGATTGACTGTTTCCCCGCCGCCCGGACGAGGAGTGGCCTTTGTGGTGGCCGCCCGAACCGTGACCACTTTGGGAGGCACTGCAAACGGAAAGAATTTGTTAATTGAAACTGTTTTGCTGGTTTGTTTCACGCGCACGCCATTGTAAACACTGGTGTTACGTTGTCTGTCTTTCATTTCAAAGCTTACATTCGTGGATCAAGGGAAAAAAATAAATACATAGAAATTGCAAACAAGTGTTACTGCTAGCGAAATAGTTACTTATCGGGCGCTACAACCGCTTCGCGGTCTTGGCCTGCTGCAACAAACTCCGAAACCGCTCACGGTCTCGCGCCGTCGTCTGCCAATCCATTATCCCGGCCTTGATGGCGGACGCCTCAACGCCATCTTCCCACCTCAGCTTGGGCCTACCACGCCTTTTCTGTCCATGTGGACGGCCTAAGAGGACTTTACGGGCTGGGTCGTCCGAGTCCATGCGTATGACATGGCCAGCCCACCGGAGCCGGGCGAGCTTAATCCGCTGCACAACGGATAGATCGTTGTACAGCTCGTACAGCTCGTCGTTGTATCGGCTCCTCCATTGTCCCTCCTCACGTATGGGGCCAAC
>KB671843.1:515244-599855 GCA_000349105.1 Anopheles epiroticus
ACTGGAACTATATAGGTGCGATATAGTCCCAGCTTCGTCCGTCGCGACAGGTTTTGTGGGGTGAAATGCTTCCTCAGGCTATAGAATGACCGGCTGGCCGCCAGCATCCGTGCGCGCAGCTCGACTTCTATGCTGTTGTCGGTGCTGACTTTTGACCCGAGATAGGTGAAATTTGGGACGACTTCGAAAGTGCGTTCACCTATCCGTACGTCACCCCTACGTAAATCGGCATTTGTTAGTAGGGCCGCTGGTGGTGCCACCATCAGTTTGGTCTTTGCCTCGTTAATCTGCAACCCGAGGTCTTAGTTAGCGAAATAGTTAGGGACTGTGAAAGCCTAAAATCAAGAAAGGATTGCATCAGAAGGGTATGATTCATGAATATCAGAAAACATTTTTAATATCCCGCTTAGGACATTCTAGTTTTCACCGTCAGTTTTGTTCAAGTAAAGAGATTTCTAAATCCCTTTTTTATGCGAGGGGGATAATTTGATACAAACAAGTTGTTTATTTAAAAAGGACTTGGTAAACACACTGGCGCTTTCCCATGACTCACCCGCATGTCCGCAAAATCTGATAGAGGTTTTCAAGGATTTTATTTAATTCGGTGCGCTATAGAATCTTATAGCCTATGATTGACTCATGCAAAAAGGTATTGAAATATTCAAGGGTAGGCATTTACGATTTCAACAGGAGATGAATGAATTTTATCAACGATTACTGTTAAACATTTCGACATGAAACATTATTAACATTAACGGCGAAAACTGGATAAGAAAATCCAGAGAATCTCAAAAGAAATCTCTCATATGAAGGTTTTGCTCATAAAAAGTTTATATTTATTTTTTATATTAAAGTAAGAATTAACACAACAACTAATCGATGATAAAGGCAGATTTTTTTTATTCGGTAGTAACGACCAGGCCGTTTTGCTCGACATAGATGGTAGAATGGAAAAAAAAAGATTCTTTCACAGCGAACCTTCTTGCTTTTAATAAGGCCCGGATAAATATGAAAATGTTGCAGCAACATACATTGAGGCTTTTTTAACTCAGGACATATCCTACTTTAGACGGAATATTCAGATAAAAAGTATGTTAAGATAATTTTCTAAGCATTATCTATTAACTTGAATCAATTAACTTGAAACGCAAACTCATGCAACGAAATAAGTTCCAGTAACAAAAATTACAGTCTGTCTGTACAATTCGGTCTGTACAAAACAAACGTTGGCTATAGACCCGTTCGTAACTCAAGAATAGTGGCTGAAGAGATATGATGGTTTAAAGGATTATTTGGTTCAAACGACCTCAAAAAACATGGGCTTAAAAATTACATGGGCTTTACAATTACAACAAAACATATCCTGGGTTATCTTTAAAGTGAAAAGTGTATTAGTCAAAAATTAAAGTGAAAAATGTTTTAGTCAAAAAAAGAATAAAACCAAAAATGAATTTGAAGCGGTGAATTAATGAACATGAAAAAAATATTAAAGTAATTTTTATTTTATGTACGTCATTTTCGTCTGATGTGTGAGTGTTTCATCATTTCGTCTGATGTGTGACGTTGAAGGAAGGAAAATACATGCATTACTTCGAGTACGATAAGTTTTAGTGCGTTAATAATCAATATGTGGTAATGGATAATCCTGATAAGCGACAATAAAATGCTGCTAAAAATCCTAAATATTTTCTTCTACTTGGTAAACATGTTAAAGACTAAGAAACATGCTTTCATTTCGTTAGACCTGTCTAATAATTATTTTGATACATCTTCCTGCTACATCATCCCTTACTAGTACAGTATTATGACAAAATTTAATTCGTTTATTCTTTCCTGTGTACAGCATCAATTAAAAATCATTTAGAAACAAATGAGTAATATAATTAGGGTTTCTCCTTCATTACGCTTGCAGCTGCTCAAGGCCTCATTAGCATAAGCTTATCATTAGTCTTGTCAAACTCTTGATCGATTACGCTTGTAATCTAATGTGTTCCGCGTTCATCAAAGAGGATTTCATACTTTATAATTACAAACACTTATATTCTCGACCATTTTGCTAGCTAAACAATGACGCGATGAAGAGGAATATGGTTTCCATTGCTCTTGCAGATTTTCTTTTTTAACTAAGCAAAAATATTACGGGCTAATTTCATACAATTTTTATAGATAACAATAGAAGGAGATTATCCTTTCTCGATAACAGCAAGCAAAATACAAAATCCAATCCCAGCAGACAATACAAACTACAGTTTTCCCAAGAACTGTTGATTCAGCTGCCGTACCAACCTCAAGGACTCGGGCAACATCGGAACGAAAGGTTAGAGAGCGGGGTTATAAAAAATGCAAAAAGCTGTACCACTTACCCTTCCCTGCTGGGACGACTGCGGCGTCGCCGGCGTCGCCGCTTTTCGGACGAAGCCGTGCTCGCCTGCGGCACCACCGAGCGGCGCCTCTGCTGTACGGCCACCACCTGTGACTCACCGAACCCGGCCGAGCTGGTCGTGTCGGTCGAGTGGTGCGGGGGCAACCCGGAAGGCCCAGCGGTACCACCGGGAGCGACCGATTGGCCTGCCGCCGAACCACCGGACGTAGCATTTGGCACCGGCTGCCCACCGCTTGCGCCGCCGGTGGTCGCCGCCTTCGATGAGGAGGATCGTAAAGTGAGGCCTTGATTTACTTTGCGCCAAACTCGTTCCATGTTCCGTGAAGCGATTTTGTGTTGCCAAGCAAAAAAGTGGGAAAGACGGCTTACTGGTGCGGGATGTGTACCATCGTAGCAGGCGTTGGTAAAGCGTTTCCGTTTCACTCACTTCAATAGTCGGCAAGGTAGCACTTCATCCATTCCACAACACACCAAGGGTTAACACAACGCAAGAATCGGACGCTTTTCTTCTGCAAGATGTGCACACAAGAACTCCCGGCGAACAGATGCGCTCCGTAAGACAGCTCAACCCCAAGCCACTAATCTTTGTGCTGGTGAAAATATTTCATTCAACATCACTCACTCATGTCATTCACCCACTTTCGCCCAATAGAACACGCACCGCGGGCGTGGGGGAGAGGGAAGTGGCAAGGATATTTCCTTCAGCAGGTTGTCAAGACACTTCCGCATTTTTTTTCATCTAGAAAGACTCACTCACTTCACCACACTGGGTAGATTTCCAACTCCCTTCTTTAAGGTGTCTCCATCACGTCACGTCACAGTACATCCACGTAATCCACGATATCCTTCTTCCGACCCACTACTGCAAACTGTGGGCGACTGCTATTGTTCCGGACGAACACAAAGCGCTGGTGCTTGGAATGCTTTTCCAGCAATCACGCAGGCAAACACAAGCGAACTCACATTTCTTCCAGCGAGTTGGCCGCTACAGCTTTCTCCTTTTTCTTCACCATGACTTCTCGGTGGCCTTTTTTCGAGCACACGAACAGCTTCCGCCTGGGACTATTCACCTACTAATTTGACACATCTCACTTCGCACCCTCTGCCACGGGATCTTCAATGATTGCTTTGATCCGTTCACATCTGACGCAAAGCGCACCACACACGAGACAGCACACGATTCGTTTCCCACGGTTTTTCGTCTGTTTCTTCTCACGCGCTTTCCTTGAGGGACACTAAGTTCCAAATAAATTTGATTTCAGCAAGATTTTAAGCACCATCCCGTTCTTTGGCACAGTAATGTACGATTATCTCGTTTTCATTCGCTCTCTCTCTCTCTCTCTTACCTTTGCTCAGTTGATCGGTGATTGTGTGGTATCTCGAAGGAATATTCACCACGGCCTACTCAACATCCATATGCCTCAGGCACAGTGGAGTTACACACTGCTCTGTCAGATCCTTCCTTTACGTGAACCTCAACTCCATGGCCTACACCTGATGCAGTCCACCGGGCACGGAGAAGTCACAGTAAAAAGGTGCACCAGGCGGGGACAACACGCGGTACACGGCACCGAAGGAATGCCCCGAACTGTGTGTGGTTGTGCGGAAACGTCACGAGGAAAATTTTTGACAATAATCAAATCCATTTTCCTCTTTTTCCAGAGCGCCCATCACGCGGAGAGCGTTGTGAGAGCGCGCGAGAGAGCATCCTCCCGTGCAAGGGTGCATCTCTGGGTCGGGGAGAGGCAGCTTTTCCAGAATTGATGACTAATTTGGAGTTGTTGTTTTCCCAACACTTTTACAATAATTCACAAAACAGAATAAAATCTAATACCGATTCACTGCAAGAGAACTTCTTACTCACCGCGAAGAGAACATCAAGCAGAGGGATGACTCAGTGGGTGGCCAACAAACCTACTCTCAGACTCCGTAACGGTGGAACCCCGTGCTGTTGTTGTGCCAGCATGTGCCCTGTACACCAGATCACTTCCCAAGAGCGGGAGAGAATTTTCGGTGAGATAAAAAGAAGGGAGAGAGAGAGAAAACAGATGCGCCCGTTCAGCCGAGAGGAAAAACAACCACGTGTGCCACCGACGCAACGGAAAAATGCCAACACTTCCTGGAGACGGAGTGCTGCGTGTGACCGGTACCATCGGAAAATGGGTGCACGGCACGGGGAGGGAAACACAACACAACAATGGCAAAGTGACGGGAGGGAAATCAGATTCAGATTCGGATGTTAACGTCAATTTAAAAATTTCAATGATGTTCACAGACAAAAGTTGGTTGGATAACTTCATTTATCTTCTTTTTTTAGATTATGCAAAAAAAACTGTTATGTTAAAATGTTACGCTTATTGTGCAAGCATATTTTTTCGTTTAAAAAAGCTAAATATGCATGGAAAGGTTTCTTATTTATGGTTTCTTTTTTTTACAACAAGTCTCTTTTTTTACAAAATCGATCTTAGTCCAGGCTTTTCCAAGCCAACGGAGTTTAACAGCAGGCTATTGAACTGCAACTGCCATATGAATGGTAAAGCCCTACGTAGTAATGTGTTTCACTTAATTAAACGATTGAATATGAATTCTTCATTTGCCCGAAAGATGTTAATGTGCTAACTAAATTTAATCCGAAAATTTTGAAAATGGGGTGAGGGAAATAAATACAAAACAAAAACAGTACAAGACCAAGTAAAGTAGTAATGAAAAGTAAACTGACGAAACGCGAAAAAGGAAAGAAATAACAAAAATACATGCAAATAAGAACACAACATGCAACTGAAAAGGAAAAACTTAAAAGGAAAGGTATGGGATAAAAATAATACTTTGTGCTTGCGGGAATCTTCACAAACTAGGTAGTTTTCTTTACTCCGCTAACGTTATTCAGCTGTAGCCTTTTGCCGTAGCCCTTCTTAAACGGGCTGCTGGTTAGCTATTTATCCATTAGCCGGATAAGCTGCAGTGCGTCTGCGGAGCTAAAAATTGTATTTTAATTGAACAACCGGTCCCATCTACCAACAAGTAAAACACAACAAGAACGAAGGGTAAGAAAGGAAGACACAAACATTTAAAAAGAAAAAAATACAATGCAAAAAAGGAAACAAAACAGAGATAAACAGAAAACAGCAATAGAAACATTACAAAAGATAACAAAAAAGAAGAAAAGTACAGACAATGAATAAAAAAGACATGTAGAATTCAACCAGGTCTTCCAAGATCGGCCCACATCGACACGCAATCTTTCTTTCAAAAACCATTTACTGAAAAAAATCTTATCACAACAAAAAAACGATTAATTTTAAAAAAGGGACACCTACACCTACGCTGCACACAGCGTTGTGTTTGTCCCTTTTGCTTATACTTCTCTTGTTCAAGCGTGTTTACCACTTTATTGTTGCTTTTCAGTTGCTTTTGCTGTTGTTAATAATTCTCCAAAAACTGCACCTATTCACGACGGCGAAGTTCTTGCCTATTTCTGTTTCTTGCTTGCCTTTCGTCCAAAGTTCTCTAACTATTCAGTCAGTGAGTGCGCACGTGTGTGTTTGTGCTTATGTTTTTGCTTCTTCGACTGACTTTTCCCGGCCTGACGCTCGTATAGTACCCGAGCTTTTTCATCGAACATTGCTTTTGCCTTGCTTTTGGTTGCTTTTCTACACTCCGCAATGGAGAAGAGCCTTACATTCCTAATACATAATGCTACGGCGTTGCAATTCGGGAGTGAGCATAGGTGGATGATAAAGATAAAAAGAAAAACAAAAACAAAACAATACTAATTCGAAAATGCCACCAACTGCTGCACGAGCAGTAACAGTGCGGCACACACGCACGCTATGCATAGAATAGCTAATAAAATAAAATTACCTTAAACAAACATAATAATTGTTCCACATAAAATGGCTCGTTTAACGCTCTTTCTACACCACACATCACGACGATGCAAAATTGCATATACATAGCCTTTGTTCGCGTTCTCGGTTCAGTAATTTCAAGCCTGTTTCCACAAGTACAAATGGTAGTGTATATAGCTCACTCTAACGTAACGTAAGTTTTGCTTTCATTCTGTTCTTTTTTTTTGGGAAAATAAATAACTTGTTATTGTAAAAGTAACGCCTAACCTATAACCTCTTAAGCGAAGAGTAATGCCCACCCCCAGCAGCTCCTTGCTTCTCTGTGTGTTTTGCCTTTTCTGTTCCTTATTTAGCAGCTTTTTCTTTTTCCTTTAAATACATAAATGCTGCACTTGTGACAAAAGCAGCAGATCGGTCGGTGGTAATTAACACAGTTCCACAAGGAGCGGCCAACGACGAGCGTTGTTTTTTAAATGGCAAACCGATCACTTCAATTGCTTACAACATCATTATGGGGCTGTGGTTTTTTCTTGTTTTTGGGTGTCCTTTGTCTTCACACGCACACCTTTCTTAACATAATTACACGTTGGTGGTGTGTGTAAGCACATTAAATTGGAATCTCGTGTTTCTTACGCTTGTCATAATCCGCTCGATCAGTCTAATTGAGGTTTTGTGTGTGTCCAAATGGTTATAATACACACAAACACGTACCAACGCTCTTCTCTACCAATTGTAATCATATCAATTTTCATTGTTTATCCATTGTTTGCTGTTTGCTTTAAACAGAGAGAGTAAGAGTGCGGAAAAAGCTGCTGCCACTTCCAAACACTCCCAAACGCTTCATTTTCGCTGCCTAGACCCATCCCATCAGTCATGCTAAATAATGCTAATTACACAGGCGTGTGTTATGTTTTCTTGTTCCTTAATAGCGGAAAAGTGTGGGTTTTTTTTTACGAGACTTGTTTTAAAAGGTTCTCGAAAGCCTTACAGAAGTGTTGGTTTGATGTGTGGGTTTTAAAACAGCTAATCGTTACCACACCACAGCTTTCAACTTAAAAGAAAAACCACACCGCACGTGGGCGCCTCGCCTTGCTTCGATTTCCATCGCTTTCATTTTTCCTATTTGTATGATTTTGCTTAAGTTTCGTTCGTGAACTTTCTACACATCATCGCTACGAGAAATTCGCTGTAACGATGCGTTTTCTGTGGTTATAGTTTTATTACTCTCCTCACGGATAAAAGTGCGAAAGAAATGCACCACAACCACAACACCTTTGCCTCCTGCCTTCTTTTAAGAGTTCGATAACTAATGCGAATAAGTTATTTCTATGTAAAGGTTCGCCTAAGAGCGATAGTAACTTTTGTTTCAAGTGTCTGTTGTTCACCATTCTCTCTCCCTCTATCTCTCTTCTTCCTGATTTGTTTCGCCTCCCTTCTGCCTTATCAACTAATATTAAAGTGTGGGTGTGTGGGTGTGTAGGTATGTTCAGCTTTTGTTCCGTTCTTTACATTATACCGCTAAGAGAGATTCTTACTAAACGTGTATGTGAGTTGTCCGCGGAGCTTTTCCTTTTGATAGAAAAGCTGTAGCATGAAAAAACTAAACCAAAATAAAGAGTAAAGAGTACAACATAATTCCAGCCCTGCTTTTTTCTTTTGATCTTTGCTTTATGCTAAGGTGCTAGCTGGTTTTGGGGTAAATCGTGCTTTTTAGAAGATAAAACGAAAAACATTTTTCAGTAGCAGGAAGCGGTGCGCACCTGGGTCTCTCTTTCAATTTAGCGTATCCTTAATTTTTTTTGAGCCCTTAAGGAAGGAGTGTGCGCAACGCAACCGAAAACAAAAACAAATTTCCGCACCGCGTGCTCGAAATCATGTGCTCGTTCACATTCACGTGCAACTTTCACAGCGGAAAAATCCAAGGAACTAGAGCGTTGACTAAAACGTATCCCCACCATACCAGGGATGTATCCACGGGGCGGAGGGTGGAGGCGTCGGTGGATAGATGGTGGGCGAGGGTAGTGCGCACGATCGTGCTGCCGTGCTAGTATCGTATGCACTTATGCTACTACTACCACCAACACTTGTTACACCACCAACTCCGCTGCCAGCCCCAACACCTACACCAACTCCACCGGCCCCACCACCACTGCCCACTTGCATCGGTGGGTGGTACGGGGAGCCGGTTGCATAGTGTGGCGAAAATAAGCTATTGTTCACTGCAACCTGCTGCTGCTGCTGCTGGTGCTGCTGCGCATGATGGGACGAGTGATGATGCTGTGCCGCTGCCGCGGCCGCCACTAGGGCTGACTCTTGGAATGATGAATAAACGGAGGGGGGTACAAGGGACGATCCGTGACCGAGCATACGGCTGGCGGCGGCGGCCGCAGCGGCCGCAGCAACAGCGGCCGCGGCCGTGCCACCACCACCACCGACCGTTGCTCCACCACCGTCGGAGTAGTAGTCGGCAAGCGAGGAAGAGGAGGAAGCCTTCTCCTGCTGATAGCGACAGGATGACATGGTTTTCTTATCGTAGATGCTTGCACCACCGGACGACGTAACGGACGCGCCACCGCTTAGGGAAGGTGGTGTGCTGAAAGCTCCGCCGGAAAACATTGCTGCCGTCGCACCGGAAGGCGTCACCACCGAGGACGCGGTGGTAGAGGAGATGCCGGCCATCGCCAGAGCGGCCGCTGCTGCTGCTGCTGCGGCCGCTGCTGCAGCAGACGAGGATGAGGATGAGGATGATGAAGATTTTCTTGCTCCGCTACTACCGCTACTGGAATGAGTTCCGACTCCAACTCCGCCACTGCTGCTGTTGCTGCTGCTGCTCACTAACGATAGCGACGACGAAGATGGTGATGGGGTGAGATTGCTCCAGCCAGCGGCTGCCACTATGCTTCCGCCACTAACACCACCACCAACACCACCGATACCGCCGGTGTACGAATCGCCCATAGCACCAGTGCCACCGCCAGCACGATTCGACGAGGAGGATGATATTAAATCCGATACGATCGTGCTCTGAGGGCACTGCTGCTGTACCCCCCACCCCAATTCCTAGCTGATGCGGGCCCGCTTGTTCGCCTGCGACTCCTGGTTTATGTTGCTGCTGCGGATCATGTACTGCAGCTGCGGCATGAACGTCATCACGTCCGCCACCTGTATCATCGGCATTTTGTCCACGTTCGTGCGGCCCGCTTCCTGGAGTGCCTGATATTGCAAGCTGAAAAGGGAGGAAAGAGGAAAGACGGGTTAGCAGTGTGCCGTGTGTGCCTGGTGCAAAGGTAGTAGTTTAAATAAGTCGGATAAGTCGTATAAGTCGGATCTTATCGAGGATCATTCGGGTTGGGGTACGTTCGGATTCAAACTGGTTTGGGATTCAGTGATCATCGAAAATTGATATTCAGATATATGAATTCCAAGAAATACTTAAATTCGAAGATTAGAGTAGCTCGTAAGATTCGATTTTACCATCACTACTGCAATTCTCAAATTAAAAAGTCGTAAGTGTTAGGTCCGAAAATGGAACAGCAACCTAAAAGTACTAGGAGGAAATATAAATCTTCAAGATTATAATTCCTTCGAAGACACTACGTATAGCCTTGTAGCCGTAAATCGAACGCATACATACTTTTACTTTAAAAACTATTCGTGTAGCTCAGTATTTTAAACCAAAAAAAAAAAAGATAAAAAGAATGATAAGATGTGATAACAAAGCATTTTTTCAGGCATATACCCCTGGAATGAGTCAGGCAAGTAATAGGATACAGGCGAAGGAACACAAAAAGAACTTTTGCAATGACATACAAATGATTGTTTCAATAAAACTCATCTCACAAAGCCTCTTACCTATTGCCGATGAAAAGATTAATGTCCAGCGCGTTCAGCACCCGTCGGCACACATCCAGACTGATGTACGGGAAGAACACATCCTTCAGATCGAAGATGGTCATCAGATACTCCGTGTTCCGGTACGGCGTTTTGTTCACACAGTAAATGATCTTGTTCTCGACCGGTTTCTTTACCACCTCGTACGGCTTGTACTGCGTCACGCCCACGTTCATCTCGGGCAGCACGATCATGTTGCCGTGCCGATTCTCCGTCATGCTGCTGATGGCCGCCGCGGCAGCTGCCGTCGCTGCCGCGTGCTGCTGATGCTGCACCTGCTGCTGCTGTGCCTGCGCCTGCTGCTGCTGCAGCTGTTGCTGCAGGGCGGCCACACTCGCATTGCGGTAGCTGTTCACACCACCGCTAGCACCGTTGCCACTGCTGCCGCCGGCACCGCCAGACGAGCCGCTGTTCGACAGTGCCCGTCCACTAGCCGCCGATGCGGATGCAGCCGCCCGCCGACTAGACTGGGACTGTTGCTGCTGCTGCTGCTGGTGTTGGGCGACGGCCGCCGCGGCCGCCTGCTGTGCAGCGGCCAAATGCTGCGGCAGTGACGCGCCTCCCATCGTGGACCTTTGGGTAGAAGACAGATCGATTACATCCGAGAATCCAGCCGCTATCAGTGCGTTCAAATATTGTGTCCTTCCGTCACTGGCACTGACGCCGCTATTGCTACTACTACCGCCCGCACTAGTGATCACGCTTTGATTTCTTGCATATTCGGCCCTGCTGCTACTACTACTACTCGGTCTATTTTTATCGACTATAACGCCCGACGGCAGAACAGAGCCCGCTGTGCCAGTGGTGGTGCTTTCCCGATACGACGGTAGATGTTTGCCGCTATTGTTGCCCGATCCCGCCTCCAGCAGGCGCTCGTTTATGATCTCGATATCTTTGCTCAGCCGCAAATGGGCCAACAGATCGACACCGTTTGCGGCGAGACTTTCCAACAGCTCGCTGTTGCCGGCCCCAACCGGTATCAGTGCCGGCGGCGGTTGCCTTGCCTGACCGCCCTTCGGCGAGGCACGTGTTGGCGAACCAACCGGCACAGCCGTGATGGAGATTGGATTCTTCGGGTACGCTACTGGGGCCGCCTGCCGACCGTTCACTCCACCGTAGCTACTGAGCCCTGCCGCCGTCAGCTCGTCCAGCGCGCTTGCACTTCGCTTCCCGGCCGGTGTGATGGTTACATTTCGTCCCAACGAAAATCCATCGAGGCTTCCACAGTTGCCAACAGTGCTGCCAGCGCTGCCACTACCGCTGCCCCCAGTACCCACCCGACCGGAGGTCATGGCCGCGGTAAAGGAAGCAATAGCAGCTGCCGTAGCAGCAGCACTGTTGGCAGCAGCGATACGGCTCGACTTGCTGCTGCTGCTGCTGGCAGCAGTGCGACTATTTCCAGCACCAGTTCCACTACTACTGGCCATCGTGAGCTCGCTTATCTGTTGCTGATTCAAGCGGGACAGGTTGACGGTACCGTTTGGACTACTGGTGGTTGCGAATATGGACAGTGCGGGGTTTAGGTTCGGTAAGGTATTGCCACTACTACCGGCCGTGCTCGTCGAGCCCGCCGAGCGAAGGACTGAGGAGGATGCGCCACCGCCAACACTCGACCTGTAGAGGAAGGCACATTACGGAGTAGATTTTTTGTTTTGTTTTTAAATGCAGTTTTTCTTTTGTTTGGTTAAGGGGATGGGGCGGGGGTTGGTAAACATCGAAAAAACGCTTACTAACAAACACACTCTGCATTCTTGCCTTCGTTTTTTGCAACTCTTTTTTTTTTGTAAAGTTTGGGAGCAAAATTTCTCATTTCCTACCAAAGCTTGTTTCCCATGCAAATTCGTTATCATTATGAAAAATGTATCACATCCAAGAAGAGCTCGATCGCACTGATTTACAACATTCGTTTCTTTTTAATCTACTGTCTCAGTTAGCATATCGCAACAAGTTCCACAATAGACAAACTAAGCGTCGGTAGAAGACTTTAACTGTATCGTAATTTTAACTGCATTTTGTTACCAAAGCCTACATACAAACTCTTCTCTGGGCCACACAAGATCCACAGGAGAGCATCAAACAAACTTGATCGTTCAGTTACAAACAGTTGGCCAATCTCAACCAGGTCGAATGAGGCAAATTTTAAAGGAATTTCGGGTGACAGGCTGGAGGGTAGGGTTGTAGGATAGTAGAAGGATCGTTTGTTTCGAGATTTTTTCTCATTTTTTGGTTCTTCTTCTTCTTCGGCGGGTGCAAGCAACGGCAACAACAACCTCAACCTCAAACCCATGTCCGCATCTCGCAGGAAGTAAAGAAGGAAAGCACACACCATGGTCACTGACTGAGAGACTTTTGCACGTTTGGGCTCTGTTCTGCAACGTAGGGGGGAAAAACTAAGAAATGGTTTTAGATATTAAACGCATTTTAAAGATTTTCTTTTGAAAATTTGAGAATAAACTTCATCCGTGAAACTAACACGGATTAGTACTCGGTAACATGTAAATTCAACTAGCAGTACCAACAGAACACTATGACAGAAAAGCTCTATAAATAATGCAAAATTATAGCAGAACTATTACAGATGAAAAGTATAAGCTTTCGTTATAATTTGTGATGGGCATTTCGTTCCAAATCTACAAGGTTCGTTTCAACTAAAAGGTGTTGCCCATAAGAAGGTCTAAACACAAACTATTTTATCTTCTTGAGGAGGAAAAATTTCCTCGGAATTCATACTGCAACGAAAATAATGTTCAAAATATTTTTACCTCGTAAACCTACCTTAAATCACTATTGAAACTTAGTTAATATGACAAAATTCCTCACAGAACTGATGGAAAATATCACTCATAAAGAACTTTATACGTCATGTAACATTGAATTATTTAACGATCTCTCTTTTTCTATGTTTTACTTGTTCAATATTCAGCTTTAACAATGCTAAAGCTCGTTATCTATGAATGAAACAAAAAAGGTTACCGACTATTATTTAGCTCTTGTTAATCAAGAAAACTTTTAGATCTTCCTTTTTCAAATGAAAAATTGTGCAAAAATTAAGGTACTATAAACCCTGAACTAAAAGGGGCCTGAACATGCGTCTTTACCACTGTGAAAGACTTATTCTCAAATTTTTGTTGAAGTATAGGTTCAAAGAACCTTAACCCTACCGTTTCTCATCTTTCCTTTCTGCAAAGAAACTAGTTCCGTTCCGTTGCGAAATTTCCCAATCACTAGTTAATCATACTTCTACCTAAAAGCAAACCTTTGAATGTATACTATTTAAAAGTTTGGCCTCTGCCGTTTGCTGATAGACTCTCAAAAACCTAGATTCTCTTTTGTTTCTAATCTTTTTTTTTATCTTTTTTTCTGCATTTTCTTTAAACATCATCCATTCTATTGATTCCAACGAATGTATTTAAACATTTTTTCACTAAAAAGTTTGAATATTTTCAACCTGTTTGCTGCTTTCCATGAAGAAATACAATTCATGCAAGCATTTAAAACAGTTTTGCTTTTCTAAATCACAACTTTATATCACGTGTCATACCATTTTTTACTAAACACATTCAACCTTCGTCTTGTAAAATATCTCACAAGTGAGCAAGGGAAACGAATAGCATATATTAAAGGAAACAAACTAAAACATTGTAACGAAACATCAAACTGGAATGAATATCAAACCAAAAGCTACTCTCAAAACTCTACTGCAAAACAAATACGCAAATAGTAAAAAAGAGAGGGGTCCATTTCAAACAAACGCAGGACCTCTTTTTAATTAAACAAAGGGCGTGTGCCAGTGTGTCTGTGTGTGTGTGTGTGTGTGTAGGAAGAAGACATCTCTCAACAACCCATCGACCCACGGGAGCCTATTGCAATTCAGTACCAAACAGTACAAAACCAGCCAACAGTCCCCGGGAGTGGATCGAGAGCAAAAGATGTCTGCGGGGAAACACGGGAATTTACTTACAGATGAGCTTGAACCTGTGCCGATCGTACCAGCGGCGGTGGAACCGCTTGATTCTGGGACGATCGGGACGTTAGCGACATGGCGCTGTTCAGGTAGGAGTTGTACTGCTGCATCGAGTGCATGCTCTGTATGTTACGTATCTGGGCCTGTGCCTGGGCCGCCTAAAATGAGAAGGAAGGTTCTGGCGTTATTATTTCGCTCAATCGGGGCTAGAACATTGTGGTAATAATCAACCATTGGCGTAATTTGACTCAGAGTGAATGAATTTGAAACGTGAAGCTCTTCAAGAGTTATAAAAACGTGAATGTTTTAGCTCACTCGCCAGTTTAAGAACTCTGCACGAGTTTATTCACCCTGAATGGGTAAACTCTCTGTGCCGACAAGCAACTCACTCACTGTGATTTTACTCACTCGCGAGTTAAATGACTCTTCGAGAGTATAATAATTCTAGATGATTTCTCGAAAAGTCATTCAACTTATTCGGCATGGAGAGTTAATTCACAAATGAGTTCAGAAAACTCTTGTGGGCGGTTTAATTCAACCCATGGAAGGCTTTACTTAGGTCTAACTCACTCTTTGATTCTGAGTCATAGCTACTAGAATAGAGTCACTACTAGAATCACCCTTTCCGATAGTACCTGTTGGGCTTGACTAAGTCGTAGCAGTTGTTCCTGCTGTGCCGAGAGCAGATTCGGATGGTTCGACGAGACCATGTTGTTCCAGTTGTTTGTAAGTGCCTGCAAAAGTTAAGGGCAAATGTTATAGTACCATCGTAGAGGGGAAGGCACACCTTACGCTAGAGGAACGAACCTGTACAGCGGCAGTAATACTGTTCATTTGGTTGTTCGATTTGGCAAGGGTCTGCTGCGTCTGCAGCGTCTGGTAGACGTTGTTGTTCTGGCTGTTCGCCTTCCTGGCGGAGGGTGCATTCACCATGGCCGTCGGGGCCTTCGGCGGTGGCTGTGCCGGCTGTCGCGTCCAATGCACGGTGTTCGTTTTCGGGCCCGACAGAAGCTGCGAGTCCACCACCTTGCTGGGCCAATAGTCCTCAAACTCGGTGCCGGGCGGGAAGTAACCCTTGATGTCTGTTAGGCTTATGACCGCAACCGAGTCGCTCGCAAACAGCTCGTTCCGTATGCCCTGCACCTTGCAGCAAAACTTCAGGTACGACAGATCCCACCCGGACAGGTTGTCCGCCTTCAGCTTCAGGTTGTCCGTTTCGCCCTCGAAGTAGAACAGCGGCACCATCTTCTGGTAGTCGCGCACCGTGTACGGCACCACCGACTCCTTGTTGATACGGATGAAGCCACACTTGTCGTTCGGGGTGCTGCAGCCCATCAGCAGCTTCTTGTAGCACACCTCCAGGAAGTGATAGAACTTGTACGCGTCTGACACCCGCACGACCAGATCCTTGAGCGTGAACAGCTCCCGCCCGAAGTGCATATCGCAGTGCTTCTGGTTGATCTCGTTCAGCAGTTTGCACTCCGCCTCGGTAATGTAGTACGACCGCACGCACGTGCACGTGTAGATGTCCTGGTGCAGATAGTTGAGGTACTTGTTCAGCAGCTTCATCTCGACCATCCGCACGGCGCAGTAGCGCTCCTGCTGGCGCAGGATGAACGGTATGTGCACCTTGGCCGGGAACACTTCCCAGCCGAAATGGCCCTTCTGGCTTTCCTCGTCGTTTGCCTTCTTCTCGCCGTTCAGGTCGCCTCCTCCGCTGCCCCCACCGTCGTACGCCTTGCCGCTGCCATTCGACGCCACGCTCTGGCCACTGCCGAGCGGCACCGCTACCGTGCTGCCGCCTGCCACCATGCCAACGGCCGGTAGACCGGTAGTGGTGTTGGAGGTCGTTGGTTTGCGCGTCAAGTAGTTCAGTATGTTCGTCTGGCCGGTGTTGATACCGTTGGCGGTGACGGTAGCGCCTAATGCGACCGGTCGGGCCGGCACTTGTTGCTGCTGGACGGCGGCCGCGGCCGCCTTAGCCGACTGCTGCTTGTGTGCCTCCACTATCTTTGCCGCCATCTCGTTGATTTCGGCGTCATCGTGCCGCTCCTGTTTTACCGTCACCGGGGCCGCGGATGACATTTTCTACGCAGGCGACTTTCTAATATCCACGTGCGCCCTCCGCTACCGAACTGTGACACACACCACTTTTGTTTACGTTGCTCCGGAGCGGATTCTCTGTTTTCGATTCGTGTTTAGCACAACCACACACTGAGCTTTTCACGTAATCATAATCACCTTTGCTACAACTATTTTGCTCACTTTTGGAGGAGATGTACGCTTACAAGGAACTTTCGTACTTCACTGGCAGTGCTATGTGTACTTTGATACCCTTTTCTGTACCACACCACACCACCAACAACACAGCAGATAACCACACAGCACACAGCCTACAATTGCTTCTTTACCACTGACAGACACACGACGCACGCACGCACATTCCTCTACTAAGCAGACGGGCGCTCACACTACCAAACCAACCAACCACACACACACACACACACACACACTGAGGACGGCCGTACACACCAAGGTTGTTTTCTTCTCGCTGGGCTGTGCGTGTTTTATTCTTTCTTTTCACTTTCCACTCCACACACTTCTTCTCACACTACAAAGAGTGCGCACAGGCACGGGAACACACTTTTCTATGGTCGCACGGACGCACGCACACCTTGTGCGGTTATATTGCTGGAATATCTCCACGAACCAATCTCGTTCTTCAGCACCACACACTGGCCACATAAAAGAAGCGTAAAAAAAACAACACTTTCCACGGATCCGGGTCGGTTCAAAGGCCTTCTCTTCGTTTCGTGCCTTTTCGTTTTCAACCTACAACTCACTTCCTTTTCCAGTTAAATAACCGTCTTTTAGCTAGAAAAAAAACAACACTCTTTCCATAGAACGCCACTGTCTCTTATTGCTGCTAGCTAATACAACCCGCGAAGGAATTCCGAGATGGGGGATACTTTTTGCGGAACGCGCGCTCTTCGCTGCGTGTGCCCAGAGTCAGACGTCAGACTGCTCTCATCCACACGTCGTTATTTTGTGTGGTGACGGCGGTACGTAAAACACCGAAAAACCCCGGATCGAAAATCGGCCCAGCACGCGAGAGCGAGCAAAAGGGAGCAGGTATTGAGAGGGGCGAAAGAGATAGAGAAAGAGCGAACACGAGCGCACCAACACACCGCTAGCGAGAGCGCAGCGTACGGGTAGGTGCGAGTGAGACACAGCACACCACACACACAGAGTGAGCCTCGTTCGCGCCTGCTGCTGCTGCTGCTGCACACACAAAACCTTCCGGCCGTGTGCGAAGCAGCAGCCAGCGCGAGCCGTTCGGTGTGTATAGTCTCGCACAAGATAGCAGGCGCCTGCCATCGTCGTCGTTGTCGTCGTCGCCGTCGTGCTCGTCGCCATACTTCTCTCGCGCGTCCCGCATCACATTTTTGCCCCTTTCCCCTGTGTTTCCTTGTGGTGTGGCGTGTGTTTGGATTTCGGTTCAATCTAGTAGCGTTTTGTTTCGGCCCGTGAAAGGGGAGTGAGAGAGATATGAGACAGGAGCAGCAAAAAAAAAACACAATGTACAAGTTATATACATATACGCACACAGTCGGGGGGAGAGTATTGGAGAAGAGCGAGACACAGTCCGCCCTCATTTATTTTCGCCACTTCCTCTCCGCCATAACTTCGCGTCCTCAGGGCCTACTTGAACCGTGCTTTTCCCTTTCTCTCTTCCGCTCGCTTCCCTTTGTTCTCACCCCGTTTGTCCTGGAGCTAAGCGAGCGCACGATCGTCACACGCTGCGTTTTTGTTGGAGGTGTGTGGTGGTTGGTGGTGGTGGTGATGGTGGCAAGGCAAAAGTATAATAAAAACATACTTTGGCGCCTTGCTCGCGAGGAAACAGTGTCTCCTTCTTTCTCTATTACATTTTTGATTTCTTTGCTTATTTTGTCTTTTCGCTGGATTTTTATGCCTTCATTCCTTCCTTGAACTTTCCTTCCTTTTTTTCTTGCCGATCTCACTTCGCACTACAGTTAAGTTTATCCCCCTTTCATCACCAACTCTCTCCCCCTTCCCTACGTCTCTAGCAACTTATCTTCCGAAAGCATCCTCTTGCAAACAGCGTGCAGCTTGCAGTTGCGTTACATTTCTGCACGCGCGCTTGGCTATGCGCGTATGCACGAAAAAAATATTTTTCGTGTTTCGATTGTAAACCGTTTCTTCCACCAACGAAAGGTGGTTGGGTATGGGGTAGAAAAAAGGGTTGGGGTGGCGTTGCCCCATCCAATTGGTTTATGGTCGAGACTGTGCCAGGCAAGGTCATTCTGCAGCACATAAAAGTGCACCACTCCCCCACCTCCCCCTCCCCCTCTTCGTTTGATGGGGTCATCTGACGCCATTTTCCAAACAGTATGGGTAGGTTGTGATGGTAGGTCAGCAAGATCGGTCGGTATGGCCACAAAGCATGGCCCTTTGTAAATGGCATCGTTAGGGAAAAACTAATTGACGGCGCAAGGCCATAAACTCTAACGATCGCCTCGTATATTGATCTTTTTTGTCTGTTCTTGTTTCGTTTGTAGCTGTCTATTTATTTTTAAACATTTAAATAAATAGTTTAAAAGCAATTTTAGAAGCACCAAATCATCATAAAACTCATTTCCTTGTTGCATTCCGACCGACTATCATAAATCTGTCCCGTACAGATTATTATTTTATTGTTATTGTTATTATTGATGCTTTTATTATTTTTAATACTATCATGGCTATTGTTTTCAGTCAGTCCTCTCAATAGAAATATTATTGTTCATAAATTAATATTCAGTACTTCTTACTTTTTTAAATATAGCTAAATCTGAATTCGAGAGAACTAGAGGCACATTGAATATTTCCATCATTTGAAGGTTTAAAATAAAATACAATTCATATGGTTCAAATCACTACCAGAACAGAGGATCTCAGATCTGTTTCATGGGCTTTTTCGTTACATCTTATAGAATAATTGTACCATAATGAAGATTCTCTCATATACGGGTCTGTCATATTCACGATTAATGTAATGGATGTGATAATTTAAACTATTACTCCATATGAATTAATAAACACGTTTTCTCTAATAGAACACAATAATTATTACCAATAGTACGACTATTATCAGTACGCCACAATAGCTAATGTTAATCTCATTCCCTAAAGCACATTACATTTTACAAGCCAAGTCAATTATCGCTACACGCAATCTAAGGAATTTCCCTTTCCCGCTTAAAACCAAAAGGCGGCAGCAGCAGCAGCAAGAGCGTTTGTCCCGACGTCCGATGCCGATCATCACACGCACACCCTGCTCTCCCTCTCCGGCATCTCCCTCTCCCGTCCATACGCCGTTGTGCATTACAGGCTTTACGTGTGTGCTAAGCGAGTGAAACTGTGTGGCTGTGTATTGCTAAAAAGACATCATCATCACACTACTACCAACCACCACAGCACACCGACTTGCAAAACACCCGTCTATACAGTATGTATTATTCATCCGCAGTCTCCCATTCCCGACTGTAGGGCTACACCAGCGTGTGCGAGCGAACAACGAAAACGAATCCAGCACGGACAGCCGCCGACAGAGAAGGCCGAGTAACGAAACACTGCTTGTACGCCTCTCTGTCTCTCACGCTCTCTCTCTCTCTCTCCAGTCACCCCGGTCGTTGTCGAGCTCGATGGTATACCCCCGGGGGTTTACTAAAAATCGTAGCCTCCTGCGATGAGCGAGACTACAAACTACATCACCGTGACGAAAGCGGCTGCTTCTGTTGCTGCTGTCGTTGTTTAAGCTGCCTTGAACTGAAGTTCAATTTCGAACAGTGGCCGAAACGACGAAGAATCCCTCTCTCGTCCCTTCCGTACCGTTTTCATCTCACGATATCTGATGATTAATTAATGCAAAGCACATCTTCTATCTATTTTTCCTTGCTCTAGTACATGCGCCTACTACTCACACCGATCGTTCAGAGATGGTACGCTGTACTCTTGCGTTTTTTACTTCCTTTTTTCTTTTTTTCACGCCAACTAAAACAGCTACTTTCTCCGTCGCTAGGTTTTTTTTTGTACGTTTGTTTCGCAAAGCCCCGTTGCGCATCGATAATAATCGAGCGAGTGCATCTGTATGTTTGTGTATTTGTGCGGCATGCTTTTGATAGTAGAAATTCCGCTTACGGGGCAACGCTACGTCAAAACAAAGCTGGTCGGTTTGCCCGGTGATCTTCTGGGAATTTAAAAAGCATAACATTTCCCGTCTCGATCAATATTTCGTCTTAATCCTTTCTGTGTTGCGGTTAGGTTGATTTTCAAGCAAGAAAACCTCTTCGTTGGCACACGCCTTCGCTTGGTCTTAGTAAGTCGAACACGAAAATCATAAAATCAAGAAAAAAAACTCTCTCCCTGGCAACAACTTTTGTAGCCATCTTTGAAAACATTTACAGGAGCCCGTGAGCGAGACTACTGACGTTTCGCTTCGGTTTATTTACGTTGCTAGGGAAGGGGGTTTGCCTGCTGCCGCTGTGTGCCATATTGTTTTTATCTTCCTTTTCTGCTTGCTACTTCTATCACGCATACATACGCTACTTATGCCACTAGCGGCTTTATCCCTCTCTCTCTCTTTATCATTTTGTTTCCGATGGTCTCTCCCGCTCTTTCGTACTTCTTTTAACTTCCTTGAGCGCGCACGGGGTTTGGCGTCTGATGTATTGTATAAAGTTTATACGACGGGGCTATTTACCGAAGTACCATAAATTTCTTCCCTTTACCCGTACAATGCTTTGTCCGATCGATGATTTACCCCTGAAATTGGACACTACAATAAAGCTGGGTACAGCAATAATAGAAGAATAAAGCTGCGGCTGTGGGAGACTATTGTAGGATTATGTAGGAATACTCAAGGTATGCATGGCTTATAACACGACTTTCATCCCTGATGAGCACAGATCAGCAGCATTACTTGGTCAGCAGCGTTACTTAGCCAGCAGCTCGCACAACATTTATGACCGTACGACCAAGTATATGAAATCCCAAAAAACTGTAAGACTGGTTGTATACGACCAAGCACCGATTCCAGCCTAATGATAGTGAGTCATCAAAAAACACATTTTGATGATGTAAGATGCTGACTATCCGTAACTTAATTTCTTCTTCTTAAGTGGCACAACAACCCTTGTGGGGTCAAGGCCTACGAAAGCACTAATGTGCTTTAGCTTTGTCTGTGGCTTAGTGTACCTATAGTTAATCCTGGATATGGGGGAGCACCAGCAGTTCTTATGAAAGGCCTACGCCGTCATCACCACCAAGCCGATCCCATCCGTAACATTATGAACAAAGAAAAATAAGTTAAAAAATTGTTTTTTTTTATGGATTTTTCTGTACTGCAAGTGTTTAAACTCCCATTGCATTAAAGCGGTCCAACTATTGAAAGGAATAAAACAACGAAAGTTGGAGCAAATTAGAATCTTTCTTTCAGCTTCAACTTTGGGTAGTTTTGGATACTCTCTCAACTTCCAAAAAAAAAAAACAAATTGTAAAAAAGACCTGAGATCTAGAATTTTGGGAACCAAGATTTCCTAGGACTCTGTTTCGACCGAATGGTTTAGATGAACTGTCATTTTCTGTCGCAGGACCTTTTCATGTCGCATGACAAACAAATCTCTTTTTGTGACAAAAACAAAAGCATACAACAATGTTTTGAATAAAAACACCCTAACTAAAACTCCAGTTGTCGATTATTTGAACTTACATTTTAAAAGACCTTTTGGTTGCGTTCTTAAAATCCAATTTTGGCCAGCTTTTTGCAGCATGTTGCCTCAGTGTACAATACTAACTAATTTTGTGGAAATCTTAATTATTTCATTCCATTTTTGCACTCACGCTTACGAGCTACTGGTTTCAGTTTCCTGGTACTGTATTTCTAAGTATTTCGGTCTGTGTAGAAAAGTTTCATTTTCATGCTCGTGTTAGTGGAATTTGCTTTGTTCTCAGAAGGCCTAATTTCTGTTACTTTAGCTGGAATAGAATGGAAGCTTGATGATCACGGTATTATTTTGATAATTTAGAGCCGTATGGTCATGTATCTATAAGATTTAAGAACACGTACAGTGATAACTCTATCCTTGAAGAATCTCTCTCCAGGTATCACTAATTCAACTCTGATTCCATGCCAACCAATAAGAATGTTCTGTTAGGTCGACATGTTGTTCAATTCCGGACACTTACAAATACTAGCGTTTTTGCACTTTGCGCGTAGTCCCACGTTTCATAGAATTGTCGATTACCATGAAATCTCTGCTCTGATCTGCTCTGATCGAATGCTGCTGCTCTTATCATGAGTTCGTATCATTTAACAAATTTCCTAGAAACAATTCTTGTTAAACAAAGGTGTCCGGAAGTGACTGCTTGCTGTGAAATAAAGTCTTTTTTATCTGTTTTTCGGTTGCGCGAAAAATTTACCGATTTTGGATCTTTTATGTGTGTGTAAAGGAAAGATTAACGAAACAATAGAACGTGATTTCATGAAAATCGACAATTCGATGAAATGTGGAGCAGCGTGCAAAGTGCAAAAACGCTAGTATTTGCATGTGTCTGGAATTGACTGACAGGTACTGTACGTATATTGTCTACTAACTGCTACGAAAACGACGGGTAAGTGACAAAAAACTGCATTGGAGCAAAGTCACTCTATTTTTTGCTACAACAATCGACGTAGCACTTAGAACAAAATAAGCTTCAAAAGCTGTCCCCTTATTTAAAATAAAAATACGTTTAACACTAGCGCCATCTGTAATAATGAATTGCCTTCAATTGTCCCTTATCAACGTCGAAAACTTTCTAGACCTTTTGAGGCGCGAGTTTACCGTATTTATCGGTCCGTGGACTGTATATCAGGAACTTCGTAGAAGTATCTGTTACCAATGTTCTGTCAAAAATGATTGATTTACCTACAAAAACTTTGCACACACTTCCTTCATCATTTTGTACTTCGAAACCTACTTAGCCTACTTCTTACCATACGTCAACAAACCTCATGACAGATGACAGAACCAATCGCTGAAAGTAACGGTTTTAAGTGTGGGACACTTTTTTTACACGAGGGTCCGGTCGGTTTTGTCGGTGCTAATAGTTTATAAGTTTTGATTATTGTTGTACAAAAACTCGTAAGGATATCGTTTTAAACAGATTCATCAGAGATCTTAGAACTATCTCTTATTAAAGACCAATGCGTTTGGTTCGTACCTGTGCAAGATGACATGTAGTCACATGCTACCGGCGAAGAGAGCATGCCCAGAGGCGCACAAAAATGGAAAAAAGAAACAAAAAATAAAAACAACAAAAGGATTTAAACCATCATCATCACAGTTTTACCTGTTTAGAGGTAAAAAGTATCATAATAGGCTACATTAGAGCAAACCGGTAGCGTAGTATTCTACCGTATTGTAACTGCAACGGGAATAGAATCAGGCTACCCCGTGCACCGTATCCAGGTAACGAGCAACATTAGCAATCTCGTCATTTACCTGCTCGTGCCAGGGCAATAAACAACACATTCTTGAGTGTTGTAAAATATCCTGTGCCTGTCGGGATTTACGAAGGTTGCTATGGTGACCTTATTAATGTTATATGTCGACGGAAAGAGACAAGATGCACCGCTGTATGGGTGTAACAGCGTATTGCTGTACTGTCGGGATTTAAGTATAATGAGGTAGTCTCTAAGTAGAAAGGAAACTGTGCACGTGTGTAAGTGAGAAAGGCTTGTCGTATGTACAGGTTGTCGATGAGATACGTTCCATTCCATACACGCAGATTCGAATGGGCACGATTTTGGAAATTTGTCAGCCTAATATGCAAATTGTTCTAATTTGACACATCAACTGGCTAAGTAAAACTGCATAAAGTCGAGATATTTCTAAAAAAAAAAACATTATGGTCTGTAACAAAAGTCTTTTCTTCCGCTGACGGCGGAGAGCTACAAAGGTTCAAACGAGGCTCGAACTCTCAGTAAACGTCATTGTATGACGTAAAACTTCCTCTACTTCAATCCTACTGCTCCATTGAGTAACAATCTTTTCTAGCAGCTTAAACTGCCATAAAAGCAACTTTTCAGAACTTTGAAGCATTGTATATGTACAGTGAAATTATAAAATAATATTTTGTATCTCATCACTGCCCCGTGCAAGTCATTGTATCAGCGCCTTGCCTCAGCACGACGGATGGATTTAATCTTCGCCCTGCCCTGAACCAAGCAGTCAATGCACACACAAGCGAAAAAGGGAGTGTGTAAATCCGAGGGTCACGGGATCCCACCAGCCACCCTCACACCCCTCCTCCCCCCATATACAGTTCGACCTCTCGTCTCCTAGCATGTGTTGCCCGGGCAAAGCAATTTTATGTGAAAAAAATACATCCCCCACTCTTTCCTCCCTTTACACCCCAGAAGCCCGCATCCTGCGCCTGTTTGTGGCGGTCCCTTTATGTGTGTATGCGGTGTTTATTCGCTCTAGCTCGGTGGTGCTGGTGGAGTCTAGAAGGAAGGTTTCGGGTTATCGTTTTTGCAACTGCGTGCGGACCTTAGAGGTGTTTCGCTCAAACCCACGCCCATCCCACCCACACCCACACACCCACACACACACACAACCACAAAGGCACGTTTGGAAAAAGGGCGAGATATTCACCCGAAACTCACCTTCCAACCGTCACACCCTTTCCGCCGGCGTTATGTTGGGGATGGGGTTTTTCGCAACACAGGCACGGGTTTTGTTGGATAGAGCCCTGTGTGAAGCCCGCGCTTGGCTACGATGGCATTGATTGCTACGATCGCATCGTGCAGAGCCTGGGTGAGCAGGAGGAGAAACTTCTCCTAGCCGCCCATCCCACCCTAAATTAGCGCACGGTAGGTTTGCCCTTCCACTCAACGGAACGTAAGATTCGGCGATGCTTTAAAACAAACGAAATTTCGTCATCGTGTAGTACGCGTTGTCTACGTGTGCGTTGCAGTCTAGCAACGTGTTCGATTCACCAAACACACAGCCACCGTTCATCGTTCGTTCGCAGCAGCCCCCGCTCGCCCTTTGCCCCTTCCTCATCCGCATTGGTCTATCGGTCGGTCGCCTACCGCCCTATCGCTAATACCCTTCACGGTGCCACCTCCTTCCCCACCACCACTACATCTAGTGTGTGCATCCTGCCTTTCATTCACAGTGCTACCAAGCAAGTGCGTGCCGTCAGTGTGTGTAGAGATCCTCTCTCACTCTTTTGCTCGCTCTCTCTCTCTGTCGCTCTCCCGCATCCCTATCTCGTTTGCACGCGCTAAGAGCTTGGACAACTTGGATAGGGCAGGCAAGCGAATGCGCAGGCTAGAGTGTAGTAACCAACGCAACTAGGCTGCTCTATACACTCGCCAGCCGGGAGAAGTAGGCTATGGGGAGATGGAGGGACAAGACGGGCGCGGTGTTAGTTTTGTTGCCCCGCGCGGTTGGGGCGAATGGTGAATTGTGGTGGGTAGCACCACGGCGGTTCGAGCGCGCCGCTCGAATTTCCCGGTGCCTCGGTAAGCGGCGAGACTATTTCAGGTTTTCGGGGCCAAACACCATCACCACCACCACTACCACTGCCATCGTCGTCGCCCTGGTCGAGGGTTTAAGATTTTTCGTTCGTTGTTTCTCGCCCCGAATGTTGTCGCTCGCTTGTGTGTGAGTATGTGCTTGTGTGTATGTGCGTGTGTGTGTGTGTGTATATTATATTTTTACTGCCCGTGCTCTTGCCTGTCGTTTCTTTCTTCTCGTCCCCTTGCGCTCGCCACCTTTCCGCTCCACTCTTTCGCTCGTCTCGTTGTTCTCATCGCATGCTCGTTGCTTCGTCCGCCGCTGCAACTCCCCCTCTAGTCCTGCCCTTTCGCTGCATTTATCATTTTTTTCATCACAGATGGCGTTTCCTTGTTGTTGTTTTTCCTTCTACTTCTCGCACTTTTGAAATACGAAACCTTTAATGAGAAAGGAAAAAAAAGAATAAAAGCAATCGACTTCTCGTGAAGTTTGCCTTTACATTTGCTTTTGTTTCTACTCACATATAACAAGATTTTGAACTAGTTTGAAAACGTTTGTTTGTGTCGCTGCCCTGAGCAGATGTGAGTTTACAAAGTCTAGCTTCAATTAGCCGAAATATTTTAAACGAAAGTTTGTGATGGGAATTCCCTCCCAAAGCCCATTGCGTTTCTTTCCGTTCCTTGATTGGAATCTAGTTCCAACTCGGAGTTACATAAATCTTTAAATTATATATTTTGCATTAACATATACAAATTTCATTAAATGATGTTAAATATCTCTCAAATATCTTCATTCAACATTTTCCAATTTCTTCCTCTGTATTGTGAAATAGTTGTCCATAAAGATCCTATATATGACAATTTTTTACAAAAAAAACAGTAATGGATGTTTGCAGCATTGGAAAAAGAGTTTCAGCATTCTCTGTAGTTGCGATTTGAAATCAATTTCTTATCCATAACACAATGTTGCACTCTGAATTGCAGAGTAAAAAGGTTCATTAAAAATCTATAATTATGCAATCATAAATTATAAAACAAATATGTAACACTATAGCATATAAAAAAGATTTTGTTTTTGTTGTTGCTCCTATTTTAAATGTTATTAAGCGTTTTTTAATTGGGGTTATTATATAACATTACACTTCGAAAAGGCTGATAAAAAAAATGCTTCAAGTATTAACAATAATGAAAAAATCTTGGCGAGAGTTTGGCGTCACCATTAAAAATGACTTAAAAATGAATTATCTCTTTAGTTGCTTTGTGACAAGAAGCTAATCCCGTATCTTTCCACAAACTTTGGAATTTTCTCATCACTGCCGAAAAAAATCGCTTTTCAATGGGGTGTCAGGGAGGCTGTTGATGGTGGAAGCTAGTGAAAACTTAATTTCGCGAAGCCCATTCTTCGGATGGTGCAACTGCAACCGATCAAAGTTGTATAGGTTTGCATGAGATTTTTTTTCGGGACGGCTGCTGCTGCTGCAGCTACTACGATCACCTCACATCCCATCACCTATCGCCTAGCAACAGAGAGCAAAAAAAAAAGCTGTGTTTGGTGTTTCCCTTTCTATTTTTCCATCGATTTTACCACCCACCATCGCCACCTACCACCAACCAACCCTCCCCCTTCCCGCTTCATCTAATCGCGCAACCTCTCCCTCATCCCTAGCAGTGTTTTTGAGTGTATCTTTTTTTTTCGCCCACCTCGCTTGCAAGAGCCAGTTTGGTGAAGTACCTTGTCCTCCTTGCCCTCCCCTCGCGCGACGGTTCTCCACCAACGATTCTTGGTGGCACGCAACCTGCATGTACACAACTCCCAAAACCTCCTCCACCCGAACCCACCCGCCATCCCCCGCCAGTCCAACACTCCTTCGTTTGGGTCACATACATACACACAGAGCTCGTTTGGAAACGATGACATGACGACAACACGCGGTGCCTAGTGGTGTGTGCCCTTCACCTGGTTTCCTATCGCCACAGCTACCCCCTGGCCACGATTTATGTGTGTGTGTGTGAATTTCCCAGTAGAACGCGCCAACGTGTGTGATGAGGGTTTTATGGCCAACCGTTGTGTGTTTATTTTTCTCTCCCTCTCCCTCTCTTCACAATCACCTATCCCGATCGTTTGCCATCGGAATCGCATCGGGAGAGCACATTCGCAACCTTCTGAATTGGAAACAAATAGAAGCTTATTGTGTTTAAGGTATGTTTTAAACTAGATAATAAAGTTCAGTTGATAAGACAAGGCGTAGATCTTTATCGTGAAGGTTGAAGGACAATAAGCGCAAGAAACGGCTCTTCAATATCTTTAACGTAATTTGATGTTTTTAAAAACAACCTCAAACAACGATACTTACATGCAGAGCGAAAATCGTACGAGATAAATTTTAAAATAGCAGGTGTGCACTCCTCAAGCATCGGCTAAATTAAGAGCAAACGGTGAGCACCTGGAACATGGCACACCTGGGTTCTTAAATTGTCTTTAAAAGTAGCACGTAGAAATAGGCGTCTTTAAAGGCCATCGAATCACTGTCCTACCTGAGGCTTAGCTGAACATTTTGTACTTATTGTTATGTGAAATAGGAATAATACAAAACTTATTACCCTGCAGGAGCAACTTTTAAAAGATCTGTGGGTAAAAGGAATCTTTTAGGTTCGATAGAAATACAGCAAGTATCTGTAAGATTAAGTACATCTATACCTGTAAAGAATAAATATCATTATGTACCTGAAAACAAGGCGATCGTGACACGGAATTGTTAAGTTTGTCACGAGCAAAACAATGTATTATTTTAAGTAGAAATGTCTTAAAAATGATTGAAAGATACCTATTCTTTTTAAACCAAAGAAATTGAACATTAGGAAGCCAATCATATTTAGACAATGATACAGAAAAACACTGAATCTGAGATCATTTTTTTATTCTGTAGTAACGGCCAGGCCGTATTGGTTTCCTAAAAACCAAAAGATGCATTTCCTTAATTAGATTGGATCTTTCTAAATACGAGACATAACAGCTTAACGCTGATAGGAGTGTGCTAAACAATCGTTTTAATTTACGCAAACCTCCAAAACACACATTTTATTCCACAGCTGGGTAAAGAGTGTTATCGGACACTCCAGTCCAAACAGTTCGATTTGGTGATGTTTCTCCAAGATGCACCTCTCAGGTTTAAAAAAGCCTTTTTTACCCAAAGAAACAGAAATATTTAAAATTTGAAACATAGCAAATCTTAGCTGCTTTAGTAAATGCAAATTTAACAGACATATCCATATTACATACACTCGACTGGTATGGATAAAACGCATTTAGTAACTCAACTTAGAGAGACTGAATCTGTGTATATCTTCCCGGTTTGTACTGTGTATATCTTCCCGGGCTGTAGGAAGAATTGACATATACACGATATTCCTAATGATTTTTTATTCGTGCAAACATAACCGGCAACTGAGGCTAGATGGCAGATTGCTCCAAAATATTCGGAAAGCTCCAACATCTGTGGAAACCAAATATCGATGTTCTTCTTTATTAATGCAAAGAAATGGCCCTGCAACAAATGAGCACGAAACAACGTTATTGCTTTGTCGTGCAACAAGCGTGTAATCCAACATATTTGACAGCAAATTGTCTTGAAACAATCACAGACTTTACTGTCAAAAGATAACTCCAGAAAATTGTAAATTACAAAGAGTTCTTGAAACTATTTTGGAAAGTTTTGACAATTCCATAGAAGCGATCTCAGGGGATGGTGATGCCCCGCTTGGATATGGCAGTATCTGACACATCGAAGTCGGATTGTATACTTAAACCAGAGGAACCAAAAAAGGAAACGAAAGAGCCAACCAAATTCATCAAATAAACCAACATCATCGAGAAGTAATCGGCAACCAAAAACTAAGACCTTCAGAAATTTGAATCAAATGAAACAAGATCAGTGGAAAGCCACCGGAGGTTCAGGATCAAAATATCCAAACACCTTCGCTAACAGCAGTTCTTTAATTATGACTTATAAGCCTATATGTCAATAAAAGTAATATTGAGGTAACACCGTCCATTAATAAAGAACAATTTGTAATTGATGTCCAATAGTGCACACAAATAACTCTCGCAAACAGCAATATGAACTATTGAAAGCAGTCTTTTTCTAAAGAAGGATGTAACCGTGACATGCTCCTGTGTTAGAGATTTGGTAGTCGATGTGTCAAATCAGTACTATTTACCCAAATAAATGTCAAATTTAAATTTCCACGCATTTCCCAATCCTCGCAACTCATTTAAAGACTATTCAAAACAATTTTAAACTAGTTTAAGAAAAAGGTAAAGTTTTCATATTCGACATAGCCAGCGTTCTAACATTTGTATTGATATGTCTGAACCCATGCAATCAAATGGAGGCGTTAAGTATGTTTATATTAACACATCTGAAACTAACATCGCTTTCAATACAAATCAAATTTTATCAACTCGAACATATTTGATACACATCCGAAAACATTGTTCAAAAACAAATAAATATAGTTTTAATTAAATTTTGGATGTTTGGAGGTTTTCAGGGTGTATGACTTTAGAGCTTCAGATATATCGAGAGATAGTAAGTATCCTAAGTAGTAAGTATATTACCTTGTTGAAGCCTAACATTTAAAGCCTCTAATGTTTTTCACACTATTTAAGGTACAAAAAACATTGACAGAATTGAAATATAATATTTGTATCAAACTATTTATAGATCACCCCGTGAAGGTTTATATTGTAGGCACTGTATTAATACAAATGCTAGAGCACTAGCTTAAGTGGAAAATCAACTTTTGCGGTTTTCTCTGGAACGCAAAATATTCGTAACTATGAAAAAGTCAGTAATGGCAAAATTGTCACATTTCCATTCCTGAACCAGTATTGGGATATAGCAAACTGGGATTAAAAATGCTGTAAAATGCATAGTTATGAACAACAATTCTGAACTTGCAGGTCAACATCTGGCAAACAGAGATCTGTAGCTTTAGCAGACGAACACTCTCCAAGAAGGACCATATTGCAGAACCTTATGGAAGACACATATTCCTTCCGCAGCATGTTTCTAACACGATTGAATTTGATTCTGGTATTCTCTTAATTAACCTTTAACTCTATTCTCCTACATTCCAGGGTTTAGTCCGAGCTGTCCTCCACAGCCAAGGGTTAACGCTCCGGTACAAGAGAAAAACCTTTCGCTGCATCCACCGCAACCACCACGGCTTGCCATGCTTTGCAGCTTTCGCAGAAACTCCCAGATTGGTACAGACCTCCCACAGGTCTCCCCACTCTCTCCACTCTGCTTCACGTAATCCCTCATCTCCCCGTTCGCCCAATCCCCAAACGGTCGGTAAAGCTTAGGTCCCGGATCATCGGAGATGATGACTGACAGCGACAGGGCGCAGAGCAGCATGGCGATTTCGACGAACAGCAGCAACAGCAGCAAGCACCGGATGTCGTTGTCGGCAAAAGGGATGGCAGCGGTGTTGGTGGCAGGGGTAGGCGGGGTACACACCAATGCTGCGGTGAATAGCACATTGAAGTAGTCTCGCACTGAAGCGAGGGCTCCTACGTCGCTGGCGCGCAGCTCACGTTCACATTCACGTTGGTTCGCTGCCGCTTGCGTGGTGGTTTTGTCGGCCTCGGACTCATAGCACAACAACACGATACACACGCCGTGGGGTGGTGGGTGGGGGAGGTGTGCAAGGGACGTGTAGGGCGGAAGCGGGAAGCATAATATGCTCCAACCCGTAGATGTCACTGCTGGAGAGCTGGATACTTGCAACGGATAGGGAAAGGAAGTGGGCAAGGGACGGCTAAAAATATTCACAGGTTTGAGTTTTCTGTTTTTAGGCTTTCATTATGTTTGGTGGCCATTGGTAAGTCCTTTCCAACCACCCTCTTCCTCCACAATTTCAAGCCCAGCTCTTTTGCCAAAGGTTCCAAGGGGGATTCCCTGAAGTGACTAAAAAAAACAGGCATCGGTCTCCATCTTGCGCAAAAACAAACGTGAAAAGAAGGCCACAAACCGCTCATAGTAGGCTGTGTGCGCGAACGATTGTGTGCGTTTGCACTGTTGTTTGTTTGCTAATAACGTTTGAAGGGTTTTTTTTAGAGGTTACGCCACATGTATCGCAGTTGACGGTGATAGTGATGGTGCTGGTGGTGGTGGAGTTTTATTTCCAGCTTCCTCTTTACGCCGTGCTTCGAAACCCCCGCCACACGGATGTGCTACATACCCTCGCGGGATTTCGCTCTAAAATTATGTTTTCGATATCTTCTCCTTCAATTGCTTCTTTCTCTCTTGCTCCCTACATTGCTTTCGATATTTACCATCTGAAAACATACATACAAAAACACCCATACACATTTCTCTCCGCTATAAATCGCGTGTTAAAGCGCGTCGCGTTGCCGCTCAACAACAAACTACCCAAAAAAAATGCGCCCAATGAAGGTTCGAGGTATCAAATATTACCTCCTCCCCTCCCTTTTCCACTTCCTGATTCATTAGTATTCTTCTTACACCTCTTCCTTTCCGTGCCACCTGCAATCGCCACCGAGCCTTTAGCCTTATCGTTTGATCTTCCAAGGTTCAATCATCACGCCCTACCACCGCACAATGGGCATTTGGTGGGATAAAGTTACAAAAATCAGCATGTTGTACCAATCAGAATGTTGGACTAATGTCGATGACTTAGTTAAACAATTAGAAAAAAAAAACATCTTTTTTATAAAGTTACACTAATTATGAAGGGTTTATTGTTTAACGATTTAAAACATGATGATCGTGTTGATGCACCTTTAATATGATCGATGCATTTCGATCGCACTATAACTTTAGTATTTAACTTATTCCTTAACATTTTGTGAGATACAATATGGTGGGCTGCTATTAATATCGACTGTTGTATCGATTACATATCTTTCTCTGATCTTCATGACTGCTAGGCATGTTGAAAGCTGATTAGTCTACTGTAACCTCCAGTTTATAGCTACCTTGTTTCACCTTAGTTTTTACATACCTTTGACAATAGAGCCGTTTACACAGCTCAGATTCTGTTCGAAAATCGCTGTCAAACACACTTCTTTTCATGCGTAGAGGAAATCGAGCAGCCTGGCAGCAATCTTTTTCTAGTTGCAATCTTTGCTTGCAATCTGTTTTGTAAACACTTGTTTGTTGGATAATTGTATTTGTAATCCACCATTTGTTAATTTCCTGCGTTTAGTTACCATTTGTTGCTTTCAAAAACATTCGTCTTGTGTAAACGCTCAAAAGGTTTGCCGATTTTTTTTAACACCTTTTTGAGATGGAGGGGGAAACATTCGCGCGTGTAAACGGGCCTAATTAGTGGCTTCTTGACAACTGTCAACAATACGATAATCAAACATCGGTCGAGACAGGTTTGTACTGTATGCCTAACTTTTAATAAAGAAAAGAGAAAAGAATTTCAACATTACTTGGATATCAAAAACAAATTTGAAACAAAGGCTCTTTTGCTACCTTTTCAACAAAATCATAATCATAAACTAACCATACAGCGATTTATAGACTAAGATTTAACCATTTTGCTCATCTCTAACGTATAGGATCTGGTATTCAAGGTTCCTAGACCCCCTTTGTTGGATGTAGTCAAAAATCTAAGAAGACTACTAAATATCCGATTTAATTTATCCATCATAGTAACCACAGAAGCACATCCTACTGCAAAACAATGGGAATTTGACAGGGTATGCTTCGAAAAATTCTAAATTTCCAGCTTTACTATAGAAATTGTGAATTAGTCCTTCAATTCCAAGCCAAAAACCTCACATTCCCATCCTGTGTAAGAAGCAACCAGCAGGAAGGACCTTGTGAGTGAGTGACTTATCAAAGACTCTATCCGGCCGTCGAATCTTCTTTACGACCTTGTGAGTGAGTGACTTGTCAAAGACTCTATCCGGCCGTCGAATCTTCTTTACGTCCCTGAGATGACCTGCCGAGAGGACCTTTTCTTCTTCGCGAGGTCTGCCAAACAAGCTCAGTACGTACGTAAGTACGGCCGGTGTCCGGTTGCTTACAAAAGGCTATTGTCGTTTGCTAGTACAATTTTATGGCTTTGTGCTTAGATAAGTGCGAGCGATGAATGTGTGCATTAATACGAAAACGTACTTCTCACGAAAAAGAAAACAATTAAAAGGACCCTCGCTTTGGAATAGACGTGCTGGTAGAAGCACGCCTTACGATTATTAAACTACTGGAAAAGGATTGGAAAATGTCCCCGAGATAAAGTGGTCTTCTATGACTGTGAGATGAAAATGTCTCCCAGCCAATATGGATCGTAGCACCACGTAATTGAAGAAAAATTAACCATACTAATTATAATCACAACGACGATTATTATGCAACGACGAGCTGTACGAGCTGTATAACGACCTTACTGATGTACAGCAAAATAAGCTCGACCGGGTCTGGTGAGCTAGCCATGTTATACGCATGGACCCGGACGACCCAGCCCGTAAAGTCCTCGTAGGCCATCCACATGGACAGAGGAGGCGTGGTAGGCCCAAGCTGAGGTGGGAGGATGGTGCAGAGGTGTCCGCTATCAAGGCCGGGATAACGAATTGGCAGACGACGGTGCGAAACCTGAGTTTGTTGCAGCAAGCCAAGACCACGAAGCGGTTGTAGCACCCCATAAGTTTACACATATAATAAATAAGTAAGTAAGTAACTATAATCACAAACCTTCTAATGTGTTTTTTTAGGGAATGGTTTGAAAGCAACCAAACTGACATACAATTTTATCCCGACATTTTGGTCCAAACTCTGCCCACTGTGCACCATCGGTTTCTATCGCCGCTTGCTACGATTTTTCATGCATCCCATCATGTTTTCCCCTTGCCCCACGCAGCATGGCTGGTCTAAAATTGTTGCTGCATTAAATTTTACTTGCCCACTTTACCCCGCTCCCCTTCATCCCTTGCTTTTTTGCCATAGTCTCACCCGCCCTCGCTCATTTTTTAGTCCTGGAATTTGTTATACATTCGACCGGTAGTGCTTTCTTTGCTCTTTTTCCATGTTCTTTGCCTTTTTGGATTTATTTTGCTTGTTGTTTTAGTAAAGAGCGCCTGTCGCGCGGGATTGTATGTATATAACGTACACATACACGCTGAAGTTTGCATGTTAAAAGCACACCTTTGCACACATACATACGTTTTGTAATTTTGGTCCTATCACCAATATCAACATCCTTATAGGCACAGGGGAACAGTCACACACACCAGGCAAGGATAAAATTAAATCATACGTTTGTTTTGATTTTAAGTATCCGAGACCGGTACCCGCAAATGGGGACAACCGGGAAGGATGGCTGCCTTCCCGTCTTCTGGCACGATTCCTGGAAAATGCCGATGGTGTATCCCTTCCCCGGAAATATTGATCATTTGATAGCCTCGCCCGTGTGGCCGGTCGGTTCAAATTTCACGTTGGTGGCTAAACGGGTGAACCGTTTCCTCATTCACGGCCGTGTGGATGAAGATATTTTGAGTATGGTGTGGAGGAAAGATGTTAACGATGCAATAAAGGAAATTCAAAATTGTTTTGAAAGGGATTTTATCATATCCTTGACTATTTATTTAACAAACGGAGCTAAGATAACCTTGTTTCATGAAAGCAAGATAGGTCATGATAGTTACGCGATATGATTTGTCCTTACTACAATAACAATAAACTCGTCAGAGATATTTTTCAGATAAGTTTTAGACTTTAAATTTAAGTGGCTAGATCGCTGATAAGCGAGGGTATTAACTGTTTAATGATAAACGCGTATGTTTTATCATTCAAAACTATATATTCTCCTGCCTCCCTTATCATTCCATGTCTAATATCCTTCAAGAAACAAAGTCAAATGTGACAAAGTTAATAATGCTATTGAATTACCACAATATTAAGCTCAGTCAGGAATATATTCGCAAACTTTTGGAACTAAAGGATTTTGAGTAAACTAAACTATGGAACATCTCAAGCACGGACATCAATCGTTAAGAGATGACTTCAATTGAGTACAGAAAGCGAAGTAAAATCAGAATGAATGAGATTTCAAAAAGACATTCATTGAATGATACAGAATTTAAACGATGAACGTGAGTTTCTTTCTTACACATTTTTCAGTTCTTGTGTTCACTGTTGAAGGTACAGCTTTAGCAACATTTAACTCTTGATATTTGGTTTTATGGATAAGAAAAATGTAACAAAACTGCACGTTTTAGATATAACTTGTTTCAAATTTAACTCTGCAATGTGATTACTAATAATTCGAAGGATAATTTAATTCTTAATACTCCTGGATTCTTAAATATTGCCTTACAATGGATTACAAGAACAAATTAAAATATGCTTTTTTTTATGATTTTCTGACCGAAAAATAAACCAGTTCAACCTATCGTAAAATTAATGTTTGTAAAAATATTTTAAAAATCATATTTAACCACACCTTTTAATCGTTGAAGCAAACCTTTTTACACAAACCTACCGAAAAGCACGTGCTGCGGCAATGGCGTCATTATATTTTACGCAAACCATTCAGGTGGTGCTGTCTTTTCACAGCAATAACTGCATATTTCACAATGTAAATTCCCAATTAGTCATACTCTCACCTGCTAAGTCGCAATACAAACATCGGTTTCACCGGGTTTGAGCAGATAGATCGTACAAGTTAGACATGACGCAGCCCAAAAGCTAACAAAGTGCTTATCAATTGATGATAAGCACTGGATTTGTTTAGCTTAAATATGTTTATGCTTTGGTGATAATCTATTGTAGTGTAGGAAGCATACATTTTATATTGTTTTTTTTTTGTTACTTTTTGTAGCAAAGGTCAAAATTGGTTTATAATCTTTAACGAATAAAAAAAAAACGATCAACCGGCTTTACGAAAAAAAGTCCTCGAGAGCGCATCAAGCTGATAAATAAGGCAGACAAAGCGATAAGAAAACCAATTGAAAAAAAAATCCCCAGAAAAATTCCATCCCGTGGACCAATACAAACAAAACCGACAGAAATGCAACATCACCAAACGGCGGGCAGAGCAACGTGACGCGACTCGATGCTGAAGGGACTGTATAGGTGGTGAGCTCATGCAGGGGCAGCGCGAATAGTCTCGCATTCGGCCACACACTGGTGCTAGTGTGCGCCGTTTCGAAACGCGTCCCGTGCCGATGAATAAGCACATAAACCGGATTCCAGTGGAAGGTTAACCTTCTTCCCCAACCTTTCCGTCCGTGCATTTCCTTCCGAATTACGTTCCGGCGCAGTCCTCTGCCGCTCCTACATGCAACAGCCACCAAACGGAATCCATCATCTCGCTGTGGCAGATGAATATTGTTTTATGGTTTTACGGTTTGTGTTGGTGGTGCTGGTGAAATATTTGTCGTTTGGTTTTATTTGTTTTTGTGTTACATGCATTGATGTATGAGTAAGAAATCCGCCCTAGTGTTGGGTATCGTTGGCGAGTTGGCCAATGCATTTATTTGCGGTTGTGCTAGCAACCAATAGATGGCGCCACTAAAACGTAACTGCCAGTTGCTTAATTTTTTGCGAAAACAGAAAAAGAGCCATTTATGCAGCATTAGAGCCGAGTTAAGTGGTCTCCACTGTTCAGGCTGGCTCCGAGACACACGGCTTTTGGGGACCGAGGAGCAATTTCAATTTCAGCAAAATAATGCCTGAATCTTACAATTTATGTTTGTAAAAACGTTTTCATGAGGAAAATTGTTTATGTTTTGTTGCTATTTTTTGAAGTTTGGTATTTTTATTATTTATGAACTTCACCCAAAATATTATTTTATATTGACAATCGATATGGAAAATCAGTACGATTTGTCCATGCAGTTGTCAACTTTCCACAATAATGCACCTCCAAATCCACGTATATCTGAGACCGCGTAGTTCGGGAACAACCTGTACACGGTTTTGGAAATTTGACAGCTCCAGGGCCAACTTGTCCTTATTTGGCAAATCATTTGGCTAATGTAAAACTACGCACGGATGCGGATTATTCAGATTAGTTTCATACACAATAAGACATCAAGACGAAATAACACGACCAAGACAAATGACACAACTTTTGGTAACTCGACCCTGTGATATAAGACAACCAAAGAAGACCGACCGATTCAAAAGAAAGGCAAAAATATAAAGACTGCGAAATCTCTCTCAACACTCTTTGGTAGAAGTACTAGATGGTTACTTCTCTTCTTGAAATTGAAAAGACAGTACGATAATTTGTTAGTATTTCATTTTCTATGCATACAATGTTGTTTAAAAATCATATCATACAACTTTTATTAAAAATACAAAATTCCACATTTCAGGAAACTAGTAAATCCTCTTAAACCATACAGTTTGACCATTACTAGGGAAACAAAAAATGAGAAATGCTAATAAAATAAAGAATTTGAACATAAAGTTACAAAATCCTTCTTTTGTCAAATTTACAAATCTTCATAGCTTCAATTCCATGTGACTCGAAAACTGCGTATCACGGGCAAAGCCTGTAAGTACAATGCCGCGCTCACTAGTGAAGAATTACAATCTTAAATAATTTTGTATTTTTTAAATGTACGGTTCACTTAAGGCTTGCGCCTTAATTCAGTGTAAACTCAAAAAGTACTGTGAGCTTTCTGTGCTAAGTTTAAACGCCATTGATGCTTGCAACTCGGTAGAGTTGTGATTGCAAATGGAATCCGTTGCAAAAACTCTATTTCTAAAACAAACAAAATATACAAATTATTTTTGTTTCATTCCGTAATAATGGCCAGGCCGTATTGATTAATGTTAAGTGTTATTAATACAAAGTTGGAATTTAAAGACGAAACCTTACCCCGGGTGAACTCGGACGTATACATATGAGTTAATAATACAACAAAATATACGAATCTACTCAAATCACCTTACTTTCAATCATCAGCTTGATCAGATAGAAATTCTTAAACCTCAAACTTTTTCACACTGAAACGGTCTTACGCGGCAATTTCGACTTTTGTGCCGGTTCTCCTCCATCCGTCATAACCGCGTATCGCGAAGGCAACCGGCAGTAAACGGCACTTTTGAAAAACAGCCTTTCCATTTCGAACACCGCACTTCGCACACGCGATTCGAACTGTCCGGCACGGGTTTATACTGCATCGCCCCAATACTCGACCGCGTTCTCGTTGCGCGTTTTGACTTATTTGGTTGCACCATAGAGCAACACGGAACGCAGCACACAGCACGAACGAAAAACGGAACACTAGAGTGTGTGAAACACACAGCAAATTAGCACTTTGTGCTGCTTTCGTGCAAGGGCAAGGCAACTTGGAGCACGAGTTTAGTGAAAGATTTCGGCACTACACAAGCAACAACAGCTTACGTACGACTGGCACCAGGTAGGGGGGGAGGAACCACACTCTGCAAAGCAAATATCAAGGAAGTGAAAAAAAACATACCAACACGCTCCCCGTGCGTGTGTGTGTGTACGTGTGGAGAAGGTAAATGCGCCTGCTGGGACGGCAGTGTGTGTGCGAAGGCACTGGCGTGCGTGTGCACACGAACGTGTGTCGTCGTCGTTTCTACGGTGGGTATTAATCGGTCGCTCGCTCACTGGTGTGTTTTATTTGTTCCTCCCGTGCGCTGCAGACGACTAGATCTCTCGCACTAGGCCGTGCGAAGTGTGTGTCGAAATTTCGATTGCATTGTACCCGCGGGTGTGTGTGAGTGCGTGCTCACACCAATCGAAGGAGGTGTTGTTTTTCCTTCACGTACGCAACGAAGCAGGAGTGGTGCTAGCTTTTCTTTCGGGGTGCTTTGTGGAGAAGAAAAATTATCCGTGAACAAGCAACATACAAGCGCGTACACACAAACACAACACGCAACGATTGAAGAGTGGTGTGGTGTGTGAAGCAAAAGTGCAGAGAGTGTGTGCCGTGGCAGCGATCGCGAAAAGTGTGTGTGCGTGTGCGTACGTGTGTATTGGAAAATTCAAGTGAAAAAGGTGTTGAGGGTGGGTAAGGCGAAGTGGGGCAGAAGGGAAGCTGTGTCTCGCCATACAGTTGCTCGAGACAAATTTGCGACAATCACAGTTCACTTCCGTATTGGGGTGACGAAATCCCCACCCGAAAGACCACCCACCACCCGTCCGTGCGAGTGCGTGTCTCGAAGAGGTAAACACAGGTCTTGGGCACTAGCAGCAGCACAACAACAACCATCTAACTAGGTCCGCCCCGGAAGGCGACGGCAGCAGCATGGATTCCGACGACGAAAGCTTCGGCGAGCACGACTCGGGCAACGTGTCCAGCGGGGATGACGATTTCGCGATGGACGTGGACATCAACAACCCGCGGGACCGTGGCCAGGAGACGGACGAGTACCCGTACGATGTGCTGACGACGGACGAGATCGTCCAGCATATGGTCGACTGCATCAAGGACGTGAACACGGTTGTGGAGGTAAGAGCCCCCCGCTACCCAAAAATTCATAAAATCTTCTTCTTTCTTTTAGTTGCGTATGGGGAAGATGCAGTATAATGCCCTATACCACACGCCAGACCCCCCTTTAGAATGACCTCGTGTTGTCGGGAGCCCTTGAGTGGCAAATAGTGATGTGTTCTGTGACACGTTTGAAAGAGTGTCTGAGAGTTGAATGGCAAACCAATTCTTTGAAGTATTTTTATAACACAAAAATATGATTTTAGAAAACTACTTTTTGTTTCCTAAGGAAAATCCTAGTTTTTTTTCACGATTGAAGAATCCATAACCTTTTTATGTTGATGAAGTTGATGGAACAATGGTACATATAGTTTTAAAAAGGGTTAAACATGGATTGTTCCCCATACGCAGGATAGACTTTCCTGCTATGAGTACACTAAATCACGACCCCCTATACGCAGGATTAACAATCTTTATATGGATATGGAAGAAGATATGGATGGGTACACTCAGTCACAGAAAGAGCCAAAGCGCATTAGTGCTCTGGTTAGGCCTTGACCCTACTGGGTTGTTGTGCCACCCAAGAAGAAGAAGAAGAAGAAAAATGGATTAAACGGAAATTGGGTTTTTCTTAAGTTTTTAAAACGTGACAAACCAATAACGTTAATTTCAACTTCAATGTGGATAATATATTTCTCACGCTGAACGAATTTGGCTTGCATTTTATTATTAACGTATTTAAAAACGTTCAGATTGATCGTTTGAAATTTTATAACAGAACATTTAACATTTACTATTGGAATTTTTTTTAACCACAATTATTACTTTCATTGTTTTGACTTTAAAGCAGAATTTAGTATCTGTCTATATAATGTTTATTCATTGTCGAAAAAGTTGCAGCTAGACTTTCAGAAAGGTACACGATATATTCAACGATTTTGATTAGATCACTGGCAAGCTTCATGTTTTGAAACTTACATACTCTGCGATCTGCAAATGTCCTTAATTGTCGTACCATAAATCGTTTATCATTAATTAACGTCCATTGGTAAAATTTTGTCAATTGACAATTTTTTCTCTAAACCTAACATAGAATGATTCTTTCACAGTGATTCTTTGCGGAATGAATTTCTTAATTGTTTTTTGAAAAGACCAAATCTTTACGAAATTAAATGCTCAATTTCCTTAGTATCTCTCTACGGTATTAAATCCGTAAAATACTTTTGAAATCCTCTTAGTGAATAATAGTGATAGAGTAATTTTGCTAAAATCACACAAACTAATGTCAAGTTAGTATCTAGACTTGGCGTGCCTTGGATGTATCAGAAATGATTTTGAAATTAAATGTAATTTATGCTGTACTGTTATTTAACAATCTTTTATTGGGTGTTTGACTCCAAAAGAGCCGCTTTTCGGAAAATGGAAGAGAGTTAACTCACTGATACAGCGTAAAGCGTGAGCCAGATTCATTAATCAACTCTTTTTTGCGTCCATCACTAACGGCAGAGCGCTCGTCTGTGGTGCGCCTCGAACAAGCAGCAGAAAATTCGAGGTCATTTCGAGCGGGGCGAAGGAAAGGGTTGGGAAAAATATTGGTTCGTGTGGTGTGTTCGATATTTTTTGAAACCGTGTATGCGCCTTCCCATCGTTTTCCCACCCATCGCCACCTTCCCCGTCCTCCACCCCCTACCTGGAGCGGAGATGACACATGTGTGTGTGTGTGTGTGCGCACTGTGCTGTTTTTCCACTGTGCGCTTTTCCTTCGGCGCACAGAAACATACGGTCCGTAGCCTACTTCGACTGGCTGACAGTAAAACGATGTCTCGATGTGTGTGTTGTCATCCGTATGTCTCCTTTGTTTTGGCTTTTGTGTGGAGCGCCAACTGTCAATTGTTGTGTTTTTTTTGTGTGTGCTGGCTGGGTGTCGTAGCTGCCATCGATGTCGTTGCTTCTGCTGCTGCTGAAGGTGCTGTGGTCATATCTAGGTCATTTTGTGTACGCCTTATGTATGTACACTCCCGTCTCTCCCCCTTCTTCTGCTCTAGCTACCTTATTATGGAAAATCATTTTATGCATACGATTAACACAACGCTCGGGGGTGGTGTAATTGTCGTCGCATTAATTTTCGGGATGGGCGGGAACTAAGCATAACAATTATTCGACGCATATTATTGGTACGTTGTTGTCATTTTTTCTCCTTTGTCGTCGTACTCTATTATTGCGTTATGATTTTGGTCCTCCGTCGCCCTCGTCCATCCCACAAACCCCACACGCAAAGTATCACTCACCTCAGCTGATTTGTTTTGTGTGTTGGCTGGCCTACCAACACAATTTGCGTATTAGATTTTTTTCTCTATTCCCTCTCTCTCTCTCTATCTTTCGTCTCTCTATTGTTGGTTGCGTATGTAGCGCACTGGATGTGGATGGTTGCGGAAGAGAGGGAAGGGTGTGTGCGTGCGTGCGTACGGCTGTGTGCGTGTGCGCTGACGGACGGGCGATGGTCAAGGTGTTTGAAAACGAGGGTATTCCACGACCAACAGCAACAACAGCAGCAACAGCACAGCTGTCAAAAAAGGTTGCGCGTGTTTGTATTGTTTTCGTTGTTGCACTGGAAGAAAAATCACAGCAACAGCAGTAGCAGCAGCATCAATCCTAGCGACAATGTCAAAAAGTTGTTTTTTTCGGAGAGTTTAAAGAGGAATTATGTTTTAGCCAAAATATCTAATTAACACAAAGCTGATAAACGATCGAGCTAAGAATGTTTTGATTTGAATTACAGTCGATCGTCGAGTTTCACGATGCCGGATTTAACCGAGTATCGGATTATCCGTGACCAATCATGTGTTTTTAAGACAAGAACCATGGATATGTGTTCTAACAAACGAATTGATATTTTTTGTACATTAATGGTTCTATAACTGATTTGAAGCCTCTAGTTTTATTAAAAAATATAACATCACATACATTCATACATTTCATAACTCTCCAATGTATTGGACTTAACGCTTTTGGTGCTATTACATTCGATATATGGAATTGGAATCGACACGTCAAAGGGCGTATGGCAGGCGTCATCACGGTCGAAAAATAAATGCAGCTTGTCCTTGGTAGAATATGCCAAGATGTGAAATTAGAGTGTCACACTAATGAAAAAAGTAAACAAAACTGTTTTTTCGTAATGTTGTAAATTCCATCTCAATAATGGGAAATAACGTGTTGATTGCACGCGTGTTATTATCATTCGGAAATGGATTTTTTGTATCAAAATATGCCTCTGGATCGATTCCATTTCCATTGATCCTACGTAATAGCACCATTTTACTATTTTTCGTAATATTTCATTCCCAAAAGTTAAAAAGTTAATTTTCACAAGAATTCATAAGTTTTTGGATCAAACTTGTACCAAATAAAATTAAAACACTCAAAGAGATATAAATTAAAATTCGAAACTTGTTGAAATTATCTACACCAACATCCAAAGATTCTTTAAAAATAAAAAAAAATACACCAACATGAATTGTTTCAAAATATTGATAAGACTCGATGAACTGTAGTTTTCGCGTTTGATTTCTCCACGGATTGTTTTGCAATTTTTGTGGAATTAATCATTTCCGAATACCTGGTAATACCTATGGCAAAGATAACGTATTATCTGATCTCCGACAGCTAACATCTGACACATGAAAAGGTAAAAAAACGCTTTGAAATGTGTAGTAAACTGAATATTGTCAATATTCATGGAAAACACTTCAAACATTCAGTATACTGAAGTATTACTACTCTATAGAGTTAGTAATTAACACAAAGATGCTAAACAACCGAGCTAAAAATGTTTTTTTTTGTTATTTAATTATTTTTTACTAATTATACCAATGTTTCTATCAGCAAAACACGTATTTTAGTGTGTATAATGATTTCGTTCCGTTCCTAACCTAACGATTAACGATTGTTGTTATCTGGACAAATATTTCACTTCTTTATATTTAAATTCTAATGTGCTCTTTTTCACTTCTACAATGGCCATACGTATAACACAATATTTAAGTTGAATATAGCGAGACTAAAACCCTTTAAACATGTTTGCGTCTGGAACTTCAAAACAAACACTTCTGCTATACGCTTCTTCCCTGATAGTTGTTACGGCAAATAATAAAATTATTACAATTCGTCCTCGGTAGTGTTATCGCACACATTATCGCTGATGCAATCGTTAATGTGGTCATTCCCGTCATTATTGACGGTAAATCGAATGTTGATACATAGACTAGAATCGAAAAGTTTCTACCCGAATATAGCGATCCCTCAATTTGATTTTGGGCCTCTTTTTTCAATGAAAAAGGGGTCGATATTGAGGCTAAACTATGGTATATCCTTTTTTATACGACAGTGAATTTTTATGTTGCCTAGTTTGCCCTGACTACTTGGCGCTAGTAAACTAACTTTACGTAAAATAAACGGCTTATCAATAATTCCAGAAATGGACTTGCTTCCTTCCGTCTGACAGTTAGGGGATGCACCGCCTTTATTCTGTGTGATAGTTAGATTAAATGAAATAATAGTCGTTTTGTTAATTTACGATGAATAGACTGTAATCTAGCTATAATCCTATCTTGCGGGGCTCACCAAGCTGTATTAGTAAGCTCTATGATGGAATGTGAAGTGTTATGGACACGTACCACGTACGCTTTAGAAATGCGTTCTTAAACTAGATTTAAACCTAAAATAACTTAGAACTAGACGTTAATAAAGTCAGCATGATAATAATGTTTCACAGAATAATAGTAAAGTATTATTTGAATTAAATGTACAGAATTATGAAATTTTGCAATTGTGAAACTTATAATTCAATAAGGATGTTGAATTACTAAACGGCATCAAAATTTAAAATAATTTACCGTATAATGGCAGCAATAAGTTAAAACTTGAACATGGCTTAAGTAAGACAATTCCTAGACGAAAAGGATCGTTCAATTTTTCTATCAGGAATGTTACAAAATAGAAACAGATCGCTGAACTCCTTATCTCCAAATCGAAGTTATCTTAAGCTACTTGCAATAATATCATCTACTACAGGTGTTAGGTGATTAGCGGCAATCAGAGAGCTGATTGCAATCTTATTGGAGATTCATTGCAAGTTCTTAGTCTGATATTGTGGCTTTCGAAAGATTGAAAGTTCTAATAAGCAGAATTGCTCCTGATGCACAGAGAGATTTGGCAATTTGGCCCAAATTTGGCAATATTTTGCAGCAAAGAGCATCAAGGATTTAAGTTTCTTGTAAACAATTGAAAAAGGGTAACTTACTGAGAAATATTGTGCCGATTGAAGACAATGAGGGCAGGGAGTACGATTGAAAATAAACAGTGCACACGAGAATTTTTGAAGCAGTAAACACCATTGCTGAATAAGAGAAATGGTCCAGGCGTTTTGAAGGTCGTCTGCTTAAAGAAAGTAATCCACGATGGATCATAAGGGCGGGGATAAGAATGAAGCCTAATGATGAAATTGGTTATCTTAGGATGGGAATAACTTACATATTTTTTTTGTCTAAACTGATAATTGCTGATCAGCTCTTCATCGGTCTGCTTTATAATTTATTCAAATAGTCCTCATGTAATGTTCATTTTTAGCATACCTGCAAGGTAGTGCAATTTTCATATTTTTATTAGTCTTATAGAACTTAATTTGAAATACGAGTGTCTTAAAGATTCTCAAATATAAATTTTCTTTTAAAATAATGTTACTCATTCGCTCGTTTCTCTTTCCTGTTTCCTCAATTAATCCAGATTCCCGCCACCATTACCCGGATTCTGCTAAACCATTTCAAATGGGACAAGGAAAAGCTGATGGAACGATTCTACGACGGCGATCAGGATAAGCTATTTAAGGATGCTCACGTTATCAATCCGTTTCGAAAGCCAAGTTTAGCACTCAAGCCAAAGGTAAGGGAATGGCTGCAGACTTTTTTTTCATCCTAAATAAAGTCACACTAAAAACACAATTTTTCTACAATTTCCCTCTTTGTTTCTATTTGCAGATCAAAAAGTCCAGAACTGAGGATTGCGAAATCTGCTACTCAACGTTCCCTCCTAGTGTAAGCGCGTGTTTCTTTGTGTGTTACTCCCCATGTTGCCAGTTTTTTTTCGTTGTTGTTTTGTTGCTGTTGGCCGAGGCGTGTGACTTCGCTGCGGTAGGGAGCCCTTTGATCCCGAAACGGTCATCGCCGGGTGCGACACTTTAGGACGCCCTTTGAAAGTGAATCTTTTGCTCCCTTTCCTATGCACTCCCCGATGTTTGTGGTCACGTCTGTGGCGTAGTATTACGATCGTTGTGTGATCGTTGCGCGTCCAATGCTGTTTTATTTTGAATGCATATCACTGCCGCCGATCGCTCCCCGTGCTTGCATTTGGCCGTCGCCAGTGTGGTTAAATTTAAACCTGTGAAGAGTTTGAATGCATTTTGCCAAAAACGCTTCTCATGTGCTGTGCGCTTTTCCGGCAGCAGAAGTAGCAGCAGCAGCAGCAGCAAAACAAAAACAGTTGCGAATGAGCGAGCCAACTAAGCGTCCTGCAGTCGGAGGCACTGGTGTGATCATTTCTGGTGTGGGGTTGGTTTTTTTTTGTTGTTGTTGTTGCTTGCTTGCTTGCGGGAGCTTGGGAGGGAATTTCAAGGCCACAGCTGTATTTGATTTGAGGAATTGAATGTATGAAAGTTTCATCGGTCTTGCGTTAAATTGTTTTCAATCTCAATATTTAGCACAAGACGGAATTAACTGTCAAAAAAGTATTTCAATTGAATGATGATAAGAGATGTGTAATCCGGGATGCGGTTCCTTTAAAGTGAACCGAGCAACAATTGAAATGGTTAAATATTTTTTACAACCACACCTACACTTAGTGGAAGTATAGAGAGCTCAATGAAAAATGTACGAAATAATGCTAAACCATTTTTTTTCGTGTCAACGGATATTCTTGAAGGGATATGCTACTTCGGCGTTATGTTCTTTTATTCCGTTAAAATGGCCAGAGGACGTCAAATGATCAAATGATCCGGAATGGATCTCCAAACTGATTCAATTTAAAGAAAAATTTGTTGATTTGGAGCATTAAAGCAGTTTTTCACTCGTTGAATCTCGAACGGCTTGCACGAAACTAGTTTGTTTTCTTAGTACAGAAGCTATTGGTTTTCTACATATTAGAAATACATTTGTTAATTTTTGGAGCCTTTTTTATTTTCGTAGTGACGACCAGGTCGTATTGCTGACTTTTGGCGTCTTAAAGAAGATTTTTCGTTTCAAGCAAGATCAAGCAAGCAAGCAATATTTGACGTAGAAAATACTAAAATACAATCATTTAATGGCTATTATTAAACTTGTTGAAGTTTCTAAAATTGATCCTGCAATAATTTAAACTTCAATGTTAAAAATCAGCTTGATGGATACTGGCATAAAAAAACAGGAATGAAATTTACGGTACGGTGCGGAATTATTTTCTCATATTTTTCTAAAAATATGTTGAATATTAAAGTCCATTTCTTAAACTAAACCTAAATATTTATAGATTACTAAACGGATCAATGTAAGTTCAAGGGTTAATCATGTTTCCCCCTTTTACAGATGATGACCGGTCTGGAATGTGGACACCGTTTCTGTACGCAGTGCTGGCAAGAGTACCTGACCACAAAGATCGTAGAGGAGGGGCTCGGCCTGTCGATAGCGTGCGCCGCCCATGGATGTGATATTCTGGTCGATGATGTAACGGTGATGCGTCTGGTGCAGGATCCGCGAGTCAGACTCAAATACCAGCACCTTATCACCAATAGTTTCGTGGAGGTAATTGCAAACCGCGCGCTCCTGATACTTGTTGTGTTGTCATCATCACACTAATCGTTAAACGGGATTGTTTACTAATTCACCACCGTGTCTCTGACCCTTGACTCACTATTCTCATCTCTCTTTCTCTCTTTCTCTTTTGATGCAGTGCAATCGGTTGTTACGGTGGTGCCCGTCGGCCGATTGTACGTACGCGATTAAGGTACAGTACGTCGATCCGCGCCCGGTTGTCTGCAAGTGCAACCACGTGTTCTGCTTCGAGTGTGGCGAAAATTGGCACGATCCGGTCCAGTGCCGGTTGCTGAAGAAGTGGATCAAAAAGTGTGATGACGATTCGGAAACTTCCAACTGGATCGCCGCCAATACGAAGGAGTGCCCGAAGTGTAACGTTACAATAGAGAAGGACGGTGGTTGTAACCATATGGTAAGGCTCTTTGAATTCTTTGCCGAGAAACAGAACGGATAAAACTTAATCTGGTTCGTTTGTATCGGTTCGTTTCAGGTATGCAAAAATCAAAATTGCAAACATGACTTCTGTTGGGTATGTCTCGGATCTTGGGAACCGCACGGTTCGTCCTGGTACAACTGCAACCGGTACGACGAAGATGAGGCCCGTGCGGCACGTGACGCCCAGGAAAAGTTGCGCTCCACGCTGGCAAGGTATTGTGTCGAACCCTTATTAAGTTTTATTTAATTCATTTGCAAGTAGAATATTGTTGACCGCACCTTTAAAATATTTTACTTGGTTCACCAGTGTTCCAAAGGTTCTAGATACAGTACTAGTTATGTAGTTTAGCTGCTAGCCAGCATTTTAGCTCAGTTTTAGAAGAAACGAAGTCTATAACTTGAACGCTATATGAGGAAGTTTGTATCAATATTATGCCCAGCTACTCTAGACACAGTTACACAGGCTAGATTTATTACGAAATCTCTTTCCAATGGCATGGCCATATTTTGTCTGGTAGAAAACTTAAACAATTAACACCTCAAATAATCTTTTGTCACATTTATTTGGTCAATATAAAGAGTGTTTATGCGAGCGATGCTCTTCTAGTTTCTATGATCAAATTTTGTAACATGTATAAGCGTTTTGTAAAATATTCTACAAGCGTGAACAAATCTGGCAAGCTAAAATTATTTCTATGTTAATTTAGTGATTTAAAGTTTTTTTTTTAATCCGTATTTAAGGCCAGACCGTATGCCTAATCGTTAGTAATAAGTATTGATTTTTCAATTTTACATAATTTCTTCGCGCAATGTACGATAATAATGATTATCTTTGTTTTCTGTTCTCAGATATCTTCATTACTACAACCGCTACATCAACCACATGCAGTCGCTCAAGTTTGAGCACAAGCTGTATGCGGCCGTCAAAGAGAAGATGGAAGAGATGCAGCAACATAACATGTCTTGGATTGAGGTAATAATGCGACGACAACACTTCCCTTACACGAGCAAGCCATAAACGTTCGTTTTCGTTCATAAAATTGCAGGTCCAATTTCTGAAGAAAGCCGTAGACATTCTCTGCCAGTGTCGTCAAACACTCATGTGCACTTACGTGTTTGCCTATTATCTTAAAAAGAATAATCAGTCACAGATCTTCGAGGAAAATCAGCGGGATCTGGAAACGGCGACGGAAACCTTGTCCGAATATTTGGAGCGTGATATAACGTCGGAAAATTTGGCAGACATTAAGCAAAAGGTGCAGGATAAGTACAGGTGGGTGTTGTATAGTGCTGGCAGCAAAGAAAAGGCGAAATTGCAAAGGACGAAAGCTAAATGTGTTTGTTTCTTTTCTGACAGATACTGCGAGAAGCGCCGGAAAGTGTTGCTGGACCACGTGCACGAAGGCTATGAGAAGGATTGGTGGGAATACACCAACTGATGATGATAATGAAGCAGTGGACGAGATAACGTGGTGAACGAAGAAGTGAAGTAGAAGTGTTGCGAGAGTTTGGATACGTGTTGATCTGAAGCGTCGTCGTTCGACTTAATAACTAGCGAGACATCTACTAATTTATAACCTTCGATAGCAACAACTTCAAACCCCCAAATTGCCTGGCGGTGAGGGCATCAGCGATATTTTGGCTGACACGTGTGCTTTCGTGGAGCAAAAGAGCGTGCGCGTGCTATCCGATTGCAAAATTCGCGAAAGCTATTCGACCAATTTCAACTGCCCCACACACCAACGAAACCACGCGTACACACACACACACACAGAAGCCTTCTGCTGGTCGCGCCTCGTGTTGTAACATAAATTGCTATGCTTTGTCCTCTGGTGTGGATACCGAGAGAGAGAGGGAGAGAGAGAGAGAGTGGGGCTACGTAATCTTGTTTAAATAGAGCAATGGAAAAATGGTAGCCAAATGTAGGTTTTGTTATCTACCGCTAATTGAGGGACACAGTAAACCGTTAGGGTGTGTGCGAGAAACAGAGGAGAGAGAGCACATCCTTGCAGAGCTGCAGTTTACAATAATGTTACAGACCAGACCATACAGGAACGCACCACAATTGTTTTGGTACAATTTTCCGTTTGGTTTTATGTTTAGTGCCAAATGTAACGTAGATGACAGAGTCACACATGTTTTCATTTGCCACTTTTTAAACTGTGTTTTTTTTAGTTTGAATTGCAATTGGAATTATTTTAAGAAACAATAGTTTAAAAACAACATTACTGAAGCCCTAGGCTAGTTTGGAATCTTATATTTTATACACTGAAATTGTGAAAACAAAATGAAAAGAAGCAAACAGAAAAGAAAACGTTAACAAAACCACTAAACACCACCAACACGTGTTTATCGGAGTGAACCCCTTTTGTCACGCACAGGGTTAGGAAGGAAGAGAGAAAACCAAGAATGGTTGGGAAAAAATGTTAATTAGAAGACGTTCATGGCTTTCATGGTTTTGAGTACTTTAGGCCTTTTGCAGTTGTGTGTGTTAAAGTGGTATGGTGCTGGAAGTGGAGGTTTGTTGAGAATACACTCTCTTGGTGCGTTAGCGTGAGTGAACTTATTTTGAAATTTTATTTCTTTATAAATTCAAAACTAATCACTACTTTTCTTTTTTAAATGTTTTTTTTTTGAACAAATTTATCCATCTTGCCATGCCTTTTATGTTCGTTTTTATGGGTTTAGTAAAAAAAAACAATAAACAGACTTGCCGCGACGACTGTTGACACGACTTCCTGTTACTCACCCCCTCATCTTCTTTCGGTAGGAACGTCGTATGTGTGTGTGTGTAGAGGAGAGTGTGTGGGTCATGACGAAGTGTGATAATAAACTAATATTACAGGGTGGTACAAATCGGAAATCGGAAAATTATGTTGCTGCTTTGATGTTTCCACCTCATTTTTCCAATTTTGATTGTTTAATCCACTACCTTAATGTTTTGTGAGATATAAAGATCATGTTTAGGACGTTTCTCTTTTGCAATCGATTTCGATGTTGAAACTTTAATGCAACCGCGTTACAGCCTAGCTGAAGTGGAAGCACTCTACTTACTTTGAATTACTATTTCAATATTTATGTTTTTTTTTTTTTATGATTTGCTGTGTTTCTTCCCTCTTTCATTGTTCCCCTTTTCCCTTTAGGTTTGTTGTTTAAAAACAATTTGTTTGAATTAAAGTGTTAAACCTTAAGTACCACGGCTTGGCAAGGTGTGTTGGGCACATTGTTAGCATCGGGATAGGTTTCGTGATGCATACGCGCATCAGATTCTCCCTCTCTCCCCCCCCCCATGTTGTATATAGTGCGACGTTTCATCACATGCCCTTTTCTCCCTTCTCCCAAAGAGCAGGTTAATACAAGTAATACAGTAGTATCGCGTCTCCCTATAGGACTTTCACGATAGTGTAAAGTACCTCAGAGGGAAAAAGCATATAGAGAGAGAGGGAAGCGAGAGAAATGTGTAAAGAAAAGGCAGTGAAAACAAAACAGAAAGCAGTTACAACAATATAGAAAGGTGGCCCCCACGCGTGTGTGTGTGTGTGTGAGAGTAGCGATGAATAAAAGTATATAGAATATTGTTGATTATGAATGTGAGTGAAAGCAGCGTTAAAAAGATACAAAGCGGCATAGAAAAAAAATCAAGAAAAACAGAATAACAGAAACATAACAAAATAATAAAAAAAAAGATAAAAAAACGTGAGAGTGTACTAAGTGTATGTATGTATAGAGAAAGAGAGAAAGAGAGAAAAAAGAACAGTAACACTTAACAGTTTGCTGGTGAACCAAGCGAAAATAGAACGAAACAAAAAAACAAAACAGATAAACTAACGAACACTGGCAAAAAGAGTAAAACAAAACAGCAAATAGTAAAACGAAAAAAAGAACGAAAATTCGATAAGATAAACAGTACAGAACAGTTACATTGAGAGTGATGCAAAGAAAATTAGTATATATAGTAGTGCGAGCAAGGAGAAAAGCGAAAACATGGAAAACAGCTCTGCAGAAAACAGAAAAATCTATATATTATATACATAGTAAGAGAAAGCTAAGAAGGAAAACAACTCGTGAATTTACACCTTAATATAGACAAAACGCAAACAGTGATCAAATATATTGCGGTAAAAATAAAGCAACAAATGCGAAAAGAGAGAGAAAAAAAAACAAGAACGAATTGAAAACACATGAAACGATTAGCGTGGTGTGAAATTGTGTAAATTTGATAAACTTTACAGCATAAACACACGTACCCCGATAGTTCCGAACCTGTGCATCTCGGATTACACTGCATCAAATTGCATGACTGCAGGGTAAAGTGATATAGAAAGAGAGAGAGAAGAAGAGAGGAAGAGATACAGCTGCCAACAAACCAACGGTGGTGCAACATAATAACAAAACCAACCGTCCGTCCCTTCCCTCTCACCCTTCCTGAACAGGGCTGCATCATCAGTGTTTATGGCCCCGTTTGGTCGTCGTTTGTCATCGGCTTGCGGATGGATGGATGGCTTTGCACAGGTTGAAGCGTGCGCGCGCGCGATTGGGCATTGTTATTGGATTATACCCGGTCCCATATTGAGGGGCTGGGACGCGATTGTACACGACGCCGGTTGGTGGTGCGGGCCTGCTTCCGGGTGGTGATTGACGGCGGCGGCGGCGGCGGCGGTGGTGGTTTTTGATAGAGCAAACCGTGCGACCGTGCGCGACACATGCGCGCGACGAGCATTCGAGTGATACACTTAGCAAAGCGGGTACGTCGTCGTTGAGTCTTCCTGGACTGGATCTTATTGGTAGTGTGCAACTCCTGCAAGCTTAATATCGATCCGAGCCGAGCGAGAATTGGTGGCAGATTCCCGTGGCGTGGTAAAGCCGATGGCTGCTGGTCGTTTGTGTCAACGCTGGAAATTAGTGGACGAAGAAGTAGTCGACGTGCCGACGGGAGGATCGCAACGTATTCGATAACTGCAAGTTAAGCTGTGTTGCCAGAAGCGTTTGCAAAGTGCTCAAGGTAATGTCCTGATTTCCAGTGTTCCGTCCAATGCCTTTCTCTCGCCAAAAAAAATGTGCCTACCGATCAAAAGTGACAACTGTTTGTCCTGCTAAGTGCATTACATTATCCTGAACCTGAAGGTGTCTATTTGCGCAGCCACACAGTTTTACATCCCGGACATTCCCACTTAACCTTATGCGCAATCAGAGGTGTGCGTGTGTGTGTGCGTGTGTTGGTGTGCTTTAATGTACCAAAAAAAGAGTCGCCATTTTTTTGGGGTCATCCAAACCAGCGCGATAATGCTACTAGCTTCCCCAACACCTGCTGCTCTTCAGCTTCAACCAGGGTACAAATGGACACGCGCCAAGCGGTATTAACACATTAGCACCTATCACACCGATGGAGCACCCGGTCCTACTCACTTTCACTCCTGCTCTGTCCCCTCTTCCAACCCACATTTGGGCCACGTTTGATAATTGTGGGGACAAATATCGCCAAAAAAAAAAACAGGTTGCGTCGTCGTAGTTTTCGGTTAAAATTTTTTGTGAGGTTTGTTTTCGTTTGCAAGCGTAAATCGTGAGTCATCGCGCAGCTGGAGGACACTTGTGTGTTTTTGTTTTTGGCGGGGAGGATAAAGAGATTAATTCAACGATCAATAGACATTGGCGCCTCACATTATAGTACTCGATCTCCGGGAACGCAACGGTGTACGGTGGCCACAGGTTATGCATTGTTTGGAAAATCCATCACTTTTTTTTCATACAAACGCATACACAAGCGTACCCTGGGTCGATAGCGAGTGAGTTAGAGCGACGGCGTCGCACGTGTTTGCTTATCGAAACACAAAGGTGCTAACGGGGTTGGTTGGATCGCCACCTTGCCCTGGTCTATTGGCACATTGACACACAGCCACCTGTGTGTGCTGCTTCATTCCAGAGACACATTCCAAGATTCCACAGTTGCCTTGTAAGTTTAGTGCTTAAAGTGGCCCCATTTGATGTATTGTAGCTTAATAATAAGGTAAAATTGTTTGCACACATTCTGGCAACTTCTGTACGTCTGCGTGCATACAAAATGCACGCCAGTTCGTATTTCTGATGAAAGCGCAACGAGACAAAAATCAAACAACTGTCACTCAAAGTCGCGAGCGTGGTAACGTTACCGATCACGTGGAAACGTGATCGTAGTAGCCCTGGGTGAATCACTTGACGAATCCGGCCGAATGCGCAATGGTGTATGGTCAGAGAGTAAACGATCATGTAACGATCCGCCGCCGCATGTAACATAACGAGATGCCGAAATGCCGATCCGTTTTCTTACGTATCGCATTTGTTGTTTTCTTCTCTATCTTACACCCTCTGGAGATTACAGTGGAGTTAGTAGAACCTCCTCCCCATCCCACACACATACACACAGTGATAGGTGGAGATAGCCATACGGATGGCCGCGGCCACAAAGTCACGTCCACTCCAAATTGAGCCAAATTGAATTAGATGGGATGACAAATTTAGATGGCGAATAATTTGATTATCCTGTTTCTACTCTTACCCGCTACACCAGCAGCCATTTATCCTTTGTCGTGCACGCATACGCTCGTGTGTTTGCGAGGGGGGAGGGGGGCGTTAGAGCAAGGTTAGAGGATTTGAGGGTCGAGTTGTGGTTTAATTCGGTGCACGAGGGAGCGCGAGATTTTGGACAGTTTTATCTTGCGCTAATTCTAGGCTGTGTAGTTTCTTGAAGAATCTTTTCAAATTATTGTTTTCTTGTGATTCATCGGAAATTCTCCAATCGACATGCTGTTTACGATGTTGGACGTTCATTCATACATATTTGGTCTGTCGTTAACGAGTGCGTTAAGAGACATGGCCTGATACACTGTGCATTAGCTCCTCTACGCTTCTGTGCCGAACGGGACGCTGGTGAGGCATGAGTCTGAAAGATGGCGAGTCCAGAACTGCTCCCGTAGAGGACTTACAGACCTTCGTTGGTTTTGTTGTAGTCTTCTGGATTCTGGAGGCCGTAATAGGTACGATTTTTCTCATTTACAATCATACCGAGGCAGTAGAACTCCTCTTTGACTTCGAGATCGTCACCGTCAACTAGTACACTGCTCCCTGTTGGCGCTAATTTGCGATCAGAACTTCTAGCAAGCTGGATCATAGTCTTCGTCGCATTTATCTTCCAATCCAATCCTAACGCATAAATCCTTAAATCGTGTTTATGTCGGGCGTCGCACATGATCGCAGATCTTCGTCCGATGATATGTCGTTGTGATCCGCGAATCGTCGAACGGACGTCGAAGCCCGCTCTTCGTGTGACGACTTCCAGAACGACGAATAACAGCAAGCAAGAGTAGACTGAAGTCTCCTGGCCGCCGATGAGATAAGGATGGTTCCAACAGATTTATGACACTCTCCTCATGCCTTGCACACAGTCCATTATAACCCTCAAGAGCTCCACAGGGAATCCGTACTGCTGCATAATGCTCCATAGTTCAGTTCGATCCTGGAGGATCTACCGTAGAGTAAAGATTTGGTCGATTGAAGTTTTCTTTCAAGGAAATCTTCGGTAATTCCTCCTGCACCAAGATATTTGGCATGAAAATATTGATGTACAGATATTTAAAAGTCTAATGATATGACATATTTCCTAAATATTTTGGCTTTTGAAACGAAAGCGTTCAGATCATATGCCTAATGTATCCGACATGCTAAGAACCGTAAACGCTAATGCATGACAGATGGTTATTCTACATGATGTACTAATAATGTGATCGTGACTCGAAACCAAAAGGTACCCTATGAGGATCTTGGGTAGCACAAAGTCACAGATGGATAAATTTATTTGCATCCAGCAACTTAAGGCGGGCCTTGGCCAATAAAGTTTACTGTGCTGAGGAATGAATCAAGTCAAGGTGAAGTATTTAAAATCAAATGCTATGAAATTTTGAAATATTTTTTTATATGGAACTTGCTTATGGCAATTTTGTCGATTCCATAGCACATTGAGTGGAAGTGTTTGATGTAAAAAGAGTCGGAAACATTTCAACCGAGTTGAATTGATTGAGATAATGTATGGTTGACAGATTTGGTTTGTTAATTAGCTATATTATGTCTTAGCGGGGGCGCAGTCCGGTGTTGGAGGGCTATGGTGCTGATCTCCACTCTTGACCGGGGTTCAAATCCCTTCAGGGCCCGTTCCCCTCGTAGCGAGGACCACGAGGCTGTTATAGTACTCCTATATGGGTGACACAAAACCCTTCCTATGACTGAATGTACCCATCCATAGCACGATTGCTAATGCTGCGTACGGGGAGCTATGACTTAGTGTACCCATAGCCGGATTGTCAATCCTGAGTAAGGAGGGTGACATTCTCGGTGTTTCACCACCTGATATCATATAATAGCCTCGGTGAGGACTGATTATCCAATTACGTGGTAAAATAAGTCTCGAAAAGTCAGAAACGGAAATCTTAGCACAATACGTGACCACAATCTTCTAGCACCTATTCCCCCTCCCCCCAAAACACCTAAGGAGTGCTCTGCTAATAGTAAAGTGTTTATTTTTTTTCTTATCTTATTCTTTATCTGCTTTGAAAATAGTTTAAAACAAAATCCCGTTCCCAAACTGACGCTCCACACACCATCGTGACACCCTCCATACCAGCGTTTTAGGACTTACCTTATCAAAAACAATCAAGCATGCCGCCACTTACGCGTTTTACAGCTTAATTTAAGAAGTTATAATGCACAACCTTCGTATTTTCTGTTTGATGACTTGCGCTGACTAAATTGATCCATCATCAAACGCGCCCAGATCACTTCCATAAAGGATTGCACCGTTGTGTACTTCATTGGACTGACTTCAGGCTTATGCTAAACATCCACAATGTATAACAAAACATTCTTATTAATGCTAAAAAACTAGAAGGATAAACATCACAAAACGTCATCAGTAATGCTACCATACAACAGACATCAAAAGAAGGTACTGTAAAGCTGGCAGAATGACTTACTGGAAGAAACACTTCCCATTTACTCGACTGCTACCAGCGTATCGATAAAACCAAGAAGAGTAATTCGATATTTGAAAGCCACCCTCACAACGATCTCGTGTTGATCGTGGCTCCATGCAACCACGATCCACGGTGTATGAAGGTTTACACCAGTTTTCGGCGGTTGTCGCCGGTGTTCGCTTAATGTGTCCGCGAGTCCGTTGTGCACGATGTTTTCGACCACGCTCAACCCTGAACCGTTGTTGCGGGCCGAAGTTGCGCAGCAGCAGCAGCAGCAGCCTTGGTTGGCGTTTCGGGGTTTCGGTTTGGCGGTGGAAAATGCTCCGGACACCAGAAGTGTGTAGTTGGAGAATGAATCACTGTGTGATCAGAGATAAGACAAAGCCCAAAAATAACTCTTCTTATCCCATGCGAGCTAGTTGGGACAAGCTGTTTTTGGGGGGAGCTGACGATTCGATCAGACAGAACGTTTGCAGGTGACTGATCACTATCGACTATGGAAAATCTGATCACACCAAGGTTCACAAACCATTCTAAACTGAGCCGCAATTGCTGTAACGAACAAGCAAGATATTTGGCTTAGACCTTCATCTTGAAGGCGAGTAGGCTTAACCTGCCAAAAAGAACGTTGCTCGGGTGTGCGTCTGCCACCGCCGGTGGTGTTGGTGTGTGCGGTTTATTGATACAGCTGCCCAGACCTGCCCTCCGTTTGGCGGACACAGCCTCACACGACGTGCAGAGATGTCTCTCGTGACAGGCAGAAAATTTGCTGAAGCTCAAATCTCTCACCTTCTCCTCCTACATACCCTATCTTAGGGTTCCGTTTTGGGACCTTTCCACTCCGCGCCTAGAACGTAGATCCATTTTTGGACCCAGCGGGCAGTAGGGAAAAGCAAAAGCAGAACCATAAATAACTTCACAAACACAGCGGCCCTTATCGCCGTGAGCTCATCGCGACACCACGGTTTTGCGTACCGTTTTCCTTATCGTTAACAACAGGGTGAACAATTTGGCTCCTAAGGTTGACGAGCGTCCCAAGGGAAGCTGCCCGAAGATCACGTTGGGCAGGCGTTAGCAGCCAGCGCGTTTCGCGTGACACTATTTGCAGGATGATAGTGGCCGGCACTATCTCTCTCTCTCTCTTTCGGCCCTCGGTTGTTAATCTTTCAGCTCGGGCGTCACTCCAGAAGATTCAAACCAGGTATAAAAAGCGTACGCCGGTAGCAATCGCACCTTTCGAGGTTTGCTTGCAAACCCCGTACGCGCGTTACGTGCACAAGTTCTGAGCGAGTTGCGCAAGGATAATCATATTGTCGGTGCTGTTGCAAGGTGTAGTGGAATACTGCCATAACCAGTAGAAGTGCCAGGTGTCAGCAAAACAAAAAAAAAAAAGGTAAGCAGTGAAACGGTGACAAACGAAATCAATAATTTGTTGCACCAATGGGGGGGAAGGTCGTTGACGGGGCATCTTGCGCGGCAACGTTACGGGCACATGCTTAATTTTGTTGATTTACGCAAAACGAACGCCACGGGCGATCGAAGACTCCGTGGGGCGACTGTGTAAATGCAGCTGCCCTTTTTTTCCCCGATTGCCACAGCATGGATGATTCACCTTTGCCCGGCGTCGAAATTAGACACTAATTAATGCCCGAAAGCTGTTAATTTCTGCCCTGTCGTGAATGATCGCAAAACGAAGACAATAGCGCATTGGAACGGGAAAGGCACAGGGTTTTACAACTGAGTGTAGACAAGCAGCTCGTTAACTTTTAAATGATCTTACAAAATAATTTGTAAGTTTAAGCCTAGAAGCACTGTTTCACAAGAGTCTAGAATCAGAAGTGGTGCAGCATTTTATCTTTTCTATTGATAATTTAGGTGATGTGGAGTGGCGTTTAAACTCCTCGAAAAACCAATCGTTTTGAAATGCAGATTTTTTTTTAATTTAACAGTTATTCAAAACTGGAATAGAATCAAAGGTTATTCATCCACAGAGAACGGAATAAGCATCCGCTTGAACAGATAGGTGACCAGCATCAAAAGTTTTAGAATGGCACACACGCAATTTATGGAATAATTTAGTGCAAAAAAATTAACGGAACTATGCAAAATATTGCAGCGTGGTTATTATGGGCATATTTTGGGAGATTTTTTTTTATATTTTGTACTTCTAACGACAATTGTAAAAAAAGTTAAATAGTCTCTTTATTTTAATTGTGCTATGTGTAATATTTTTTTTATGTGCAGGTTCTGAGAATAAACACAGTTTTGAAAAAGGATTTAATAGTTAAAACAATTTATCAAACCAATTTGATAAGCCCTATCTAGGTCACTTAGGACCTTTTAGAACAATGTTCCTCCACTGGATAGCAACTTGTGTATTTTTCTACACCAAAAAAATAACCTAAACCTTATGGTATTTGACCTCTCTCGCGGTTTTTAAGACAAGTTGATTTGTTACTAGGACCTAATCTATCATTTAATAGCTGTGCTTGTTCCACGTTATTGACGTATATAACCGTGGCTTAAAGTTCGCTTTAATTTTTGTTTTTAATAAATTTTAGCTGACGCTTTAGAATATTCCCTTTTTTATTCAGTATTAACGGCCAGGCCGTATTGCTTAGAATACTTTTTGTCATATGAAAAAAAAAAGTTAAACGACACTTTGATGACAAATTTGGAATTATAGACAAGTCAATGCTTAAGATGTCAATAACTGCTAGTTAAAAATCATGCCAATTATAACGTGCCTTATTCCTGTGCTTCTAAGCTTAAATTAAATTGAGAACCCCTATAATGTCACTCAGATGACCAGAAAACAAAAGAAAATACTTTATGAGGATCACGGTGAGTCTTACTCACTTCCAATGTAGTGCTCCAAGGAAGATCCCAGCCTGCAAAGGCGAATTAGAAAGTAGGCTCTAATTAGAGACCGGGAACGCTAGCGGCCATGAGACGTGGCGGAAAGGTTGATTGCATCCCGCTAGCGAATTCGGATTAGCTCGAAACGTTGCCGACATTCAGGAAAAGGTTCTGTGTTGCCGAAAGGCTAATTCTCTTTTGCTACGAGCGTACGTCATTCGCCCATCTCATCTCATCTCCACAGCCCAAACATCGAAACGTTACCGGGCCGGCATGTTAGAACGCGCGAAACGATTAGTGCCGTTCACGCAACTGTCTCTGACCACAATGCCAGACGTGTAGGCCCAGTACCCGTGCCCAAGGCATTGCCGGTAACACTCTTTGTACGTACCGACGTTGTACAACCAGCCGATTTTGCTGAGCGTGAACACACCGAACACAGTTCCGATCGGTTTTTAATTGTTGAAAGAACTCGCCCCCTCCCGCTAGACGTCGGGGAATGCGTGAACATTTTTGCTGGAGGCGTTCGATCTCACACGCTAGCCACGCAAAGATGAGAACGGAAGTGAGTGTATGGTGCATATTAACACACGCCGAAAACTGGGCACCTCGTGCTCAGGTTGCAACAAACATGGCCTTTGCGTGGGCGGGAAGAAGCGAGAGGGCGTCTTCTGGCGCAGACTGTTATTAATGGATGGAAAACACAGACACGATACTAAGCAAAGGCGTGTCTGGTTAGTAAAGGTTGAAGAGTGTACTAGGTTTGCATGTTAGTGGATCGTTGTACACTTCCTATTGAGTTTAATCTTTGCTGGGAGAGTACGAAAATGGGATTACATTTGGATGTGTTTTGAATGATCGTATCAACTTCTGTGTTGTCATAAAGATATGCTTCAAATATTGGTGGTAAGACATCAAGATGGCGAGGATAGCGTTTCGAAGATCTCAACAAGATTACAATTTGTTTTGCCTAAAGAAGTGTTTTTCAAGTCTCTGCAACCGAAATGATATATCTCTTTTTTCTGCTGTATCATCTTATCTTTCTTCATGTGACGTGATATATTATAGGGTTTAAGATGATAACACTTCTTATCTTGTTTTTCAAATGCTTTTCGCAACTCGAGGATATTTTCTTCTACCATGCTCACAGTTTATTCATGCAAACGGGATTTAAGCAATTCTAGAAGTTTTCGGGAACCGATATCATTTTCAAAAGTTACCTCTTGGCGTAGCCGTTGGTGTTAAATGTTGGTTCAAAGTTAGAAATTTTGTCGCTAACATACCATTTCTTGTTTTTCAACCTATAATGGGTTGAATCAAACTTATGTTTATTAGAGCTAGAGGCGATAAATATGATATCGCTCTCACCTAATGTTTCATTTGAGAATGTGTTTATTAAATACAGCATTCTACAAAATTTGCCTTGCTAAGAAGAACATATCTAACAAAATTTAAATAAGAAGATTATTGTAATAACCTTTGCTAAAAACTACACCAGATCTGACTGATTTGATGAAGAATTTAGATAATTGAGCGAACGTCTAAACGAAGCATACCGAGCAATGTTGCTAAGGCATAGAACGCAAGGGAATATCGACAGCTCAGAAGAATAGAGGAACAAATTTACCACAGTAAGTAAGCTTTGAAATAGAGCTAGCGTGGTTCGTTCATATGTTTTCTTGGAATAGAATCGTTTTTACGAAAGTCTAGCCCATTAAACACAACCTATTACATTTGGAATTTTTCTTAGAAAACTTGCCATGTTGGGCCATTCGACGTAACAATTGTATCGCAATACTTCATGAAAAGGATTTTGATAAGACATACCTGTTCTTAGCCATCTTTTAAAGACTGCACAATGCCTTTATTTTATTGCATCCATTCATCTTCATCGTAATTTTTATTGTCAAACTGTTGGTTTGAGGTAGGCTAGAAATAAGATAAGCAAACAAGAAGACGTCAAGATCACACCTTGCTATGACGCAGTACATCACGGAGTGATTCATAATGGCAACTTGCAGTCGTGCCTCCTGCCAGCCCACACCGATGGTGAGAATTCGTACCGCACGATAATCACGATCACGATCGCGCACAAAGAAGGAAAGCGACAGGCATCAGGCCCAGCTCCAGTTGGACAACCTTCGCACCGAGCGGCAACAAAATCATTTACTGAGCGCGATAGCTCTGATAAGCCGAAAAGCGGCTCCGAATGTGTGTGAGATGAGCCAACAACAACAACAACAACAACAGCAGCAGCCGTATCAACCTAACGCACACCATGCGCACAAAGGGGGAGCGGGAAAACACAGTGAGGGGGTGGCTATTGATTCTTCCAGCCTCCTCTCTCCCCTAGCCCTTCCCTGTGTGCTCTGTTGGTTCAACGGCAGTATAGGCTTCGGTGATCGATCCCGGACCACACGTTCGTCAGTAGTAAAGCTTTCGTCGATCGATGCGCACAGCAGGTTCTCGCGGGTCCTGGTATCTCTCTCTCTTTTGCTATCGGGTTGTGTGATTTGATCAACAAGTGCGGCCCGCGTGCCCATTCGTTCAGCTTGTCACATTCACTCGCTAGAGATCGGTCATCTAGGACGCGCGCGCAACGTAACACCACAGCAACCACGGGAAAGCAAAAGGATCGTAACGCTTACGCCTTGCATCTACAGTAGATGATCGGGTTCTTAGTGTGCATGTGTTCTTGCTGCCTCTATGCGCTGACTAGCAGTGCTCCGGTGCCTACTAGACGGACCTGACCCTGACGAATGTGATTGATAGCTAATCAGATTGTCTTCAGTTTCCCTTCCGTGGCTTAAACTGAAACGTGGAGTGTTAAAAATCGCAAAAGCATCGTCTGTGGTGCGTGCATGTGATACTCTGCAGAGTCTAGCAGCGCGTTGTGTTTGACGCTTGTCGTACAACAACAACAACAAAAACCAACAAAAGTGTTAATGTTTTACGACCTGCTACACTCGTTGGCAGCATTGTGCAAACTCACATCTGACGACAGCAGTAGCAACCGCTGCGCATCGCGTAAAACGGCCCGTTTGTTCCAGTTAAGATCGCGCGCACACAGTCGCTTGTGACACTAGAGAAAGGAGCAAAAAAAAAAAAAAAAGAACAACAGAGGTACGTTTTCGTAGAATTCATTCCAATAATCTACCGTAAAACCGGCAGGCAACACACGCAAGGTGTTCAATAAAAGGGAAGCCTTTTATTTATTACTTTATTTTTAGCTTACTCGCTGCACTGCGTGGCACAGGGTGTGCTCTTTTCGTATTTTTTGAGGAAAATGATTGGTGGTAACATAGATCCGCTTTCGATTAGAACGTAAACCGGGCAGTTCGAAACGATCGTTCGTAGTAATAGTAAGCGAGTTTAAATTGCTTTTCCCTCCCTTTGCTGACATCATTCCGGGCGGGCGAAACACGGGACACCTCCTGGCCGGATGGCTAGCTGTCCACCAAAAAAGGGCTTTGTACTTTGTGTACAGCAACATTATCACAAATGCACACTCCCAATCCACCCGCCCGGTGAAACCTCGATCGGGAAGATCTCCCACGCCCTTGGCCGGTGTTGTTGGTGCAATTATTTCCACGCGGAACCTCCGCGATGAAGACCGAAATTCACTCGCACGGGGTATTTAAATGCTGACAGTTGTTTTACCGTGCGCGGGTCTGCCTGCCTGTGTGTGTGTGAAGTTTGCCGACAGCGTGTTTCGATTGCAAAGCCACCGAATGATCGATCGACGGATAGGAGAGGGCGCTTTCGTTCCAATCGCAAGATAATCATAGATCGGAAGCGGCAAGGTGTGCAATGTTGTGTATTTATGCAAAGCAAGAGGTGTGTTAATAAACGGGAATGACCCTTGGTAGGGTTGCTGAACGTTTGACTAATTACACGAGGTGAGATGTGCTTAGCAGAGGTCCGAGTACAAGAGAGGAAAAGAAATATCAACTCTAATAAGTGATAGATGTGGGTGTGATCTTCACGGCTTTACTTTTATCTGTAGCAGATTTTAGCAAAAATGAAAAAAAAATTATAATACAATGTAAAGGTAGAACAAGATAATAAAGCAAACATGTCTTTGTAATATGTTCATTGAATTCCGAGTCTTTGTGACATGATGTCGTAGCAAAACGAGAAGTATAGTGTTATCAGTTATTTTTATAAAATCTCAAGAAATTTTGACAACGCTGTAAGGTAACGTAAGAACGTTTGTGCCTCAAAGATTTAAAAAAGTTGAGAGAAGAATAGTTCCAAATAAAGAAAAGAATCTTTAAAGCTGCAGTCAACATCGGCATTGTATGTGACTTCCCGTTCCATAGCATAGCAATGAAATTATTATAAGCATTTTTGATTAAATTTGTAATCCTGTCCGATGGCTTTTGTACAAAAATTTTTAGTGAGATTATATGGTTGATGAGTTCACCGAAAATCCAGTCACAGACTTGCGTAAATAAAGCTGAAAAATAGAAGAAGAATAGAAGTGGAGAAGGATTCATATCCACTCTGATATAGTGAGTATAAACCCAAAACAAGTAATTGCTTTGAGCAACTAAAGAGTGAGTCACTTTAAGACATAGAAAGCGAACGATTTTAATCCCAAAACTAAGATTCGCTAACCGGTGCAGAACATGGTTAAAATTCCAAATGAGTGAGTAAGTGAAAATATATTTAAACACTTTGTGCTGGATTGAAGCAAAAGATCAAATCAGCACCTCGCGTATATTGTTCATGCTCTAATTGCAATATGAGCAGCAGATCGATTCAAACTGGAAGACTCGTTTAGACACTTGAAACACCATTTTAATTACGTTTTACATTTGCGTTACTCCTAATCACCTTTGGTGAAATCCTACACTATGATTACGAATTTTAAATAAGACGTAAATATTGAAGGGGCCAAGTGGAAACATATTGTGGCATCACTACAATAAGTGTCCAGAATATCAGAATGTCAGATACCTAAACGTGCACTTCTTTCTCCCGAGTTTGGTGTCCTCGAAAGGACATTTAATAAACGAACGTCCAACCTTTCACTTCTCTAAATTGTGTACACAGACTTAGCTTTCCTATTATGGGGCGCCAATGCCGGAAAAGATCTCCATTGCTGGTATTTTAAGTTACATAGGAGTTGAAGCATATAGTAAATGTTTTTGCTAATAGAAAAGACACTGAAAGATTTATCTTTAGTTCTTCTTAGGCTTTCCTATCAAGTGGAAATCGTCGTTACTGATTATTGTACAGTACTACAGATGTCTATAGATAGCATTAAGTCCCAATCAAACAGATAGCGGGTGCTCTTTTAAATAAAAAAAAAACTTTAAATACCATTTATCAAAAATCATCACTGTTACGGAGAACAAAAAAAACTTAATAACGACTCTTCAAAGTAAAAGTAAAACTTACATCTAATAGGTTTTAGCTTAATTGGGCTTGAAAATAGCACACATATCAAGCAAACCTGCTTAAGGTCAAAGACGTTAAAGACTGAAGACATTTTTTTGGGAAAGATCTAAGCCTCTATATCTGGTTAACGCTGCATGTTTAACTCTTGATTGAGGGGAACCCCTTTTAGAGTTTCTAGGTAGTGATACTAGCAACCCCTGCAAAGCCCTTCGATGGGAAAAGGTTACTCATCATCATCATCATCATCCACAACAACATTGATTGGAAAATATTCGTTTGCTTCTAGTTCACTGCCGAAGCAAATGTCCCATCCAAGCAGTGCCAACGAATGACGCATCTAATGGTTGTAATTGTAAATACTATTTTAATGATGATACCCAACAAAATGAAGCAATTCAAAAACGGTTCCTCGACATAATGCTGTGCACCGGGGACCTTCCTGCGGCTAGCATTAATGTCGATTTGTGTACACGGGGAGGGGTGTTAACCCGTGCCGGTAGATAAACATCCTAACCAATGTACGGGCGCATCTACACAAGCTGTATGCCGTCAGCTGCGCCACTCGGCCAGCTGCGTCCTTGTGCTTTCTTGCAATGGCGCACGTTCGTCCGGGCTCACCTCACGCGCGCAATCGAGAGCCACCGACGGTAATCAGTTTCGATTGAAGAACGCTCCAAATAACAGCACAGCAAACAACGGGACAGAAATTAAGATGTCCGGCACAATTGGACCGTATTTCGTCATGTTCCGCACTTCCGCCAAGACGTACGTTTCGTATGCTGTGCCGTTTGCTGAATGCCGAGAGCGAACGACAACGATGAAGATGAAGCAGTGCAGCACTCGTCCCACAGCAGTGCAGAACCTGTGCGCACCTCAAAGCAGAAGGCGGGAGAGGGATCTCATTTGATGATTTAATTAGCAAAACAAATTTTCTAATCAATGCTTAATGGGCAACCACCCTCATCACGCTGCAGCGTGCGCGCGCGGTCTAGTAATGTAATGTACTCGTGCCCGTGCAGCAGTAGCAGCATGGGACGAAACCGGAATTGCGGCATACCGAGACCACCTATGCAAGCAAACTCATTCGCATAACTGGCCCCGTCGGTTGGTCGGTGGTGGCACTTGCACCCAGACAGACGTTAGAGGCTGCAAATATGTTCAGATGATCGATCGGGGTAGAAATAGTATAGGCAGCTGCGTCTCAGACTCGCATCCGGGAAGATTTAGGCGCTCGTGTTCGAAAGCAACTACGCGGAAGGTTAGAAAGATGTAAGTATCAGCCGTCAGCACCGCGCCGAAGGTCAAGTTTAATCTGCGAGACCAGAGGCCAGTTGCAACTGGATATGGGTAGTTGGAAACGGGTTTATAGCGGTCAATTTAATGTTTCAAGTTTAATCCCACCATTTTTTGGAACGGTTACCAATTACATTGTAACTAGTAGGAAACGATCGATGGTTGAATAGACAATTAATTTTGAAGCATGTTTCCAACAAATCAGCACGTTACATTGAGCCTTATGGCCATTGAGCCTTATGGCCAGTATTAATGTTTCTCACTTGCAGTTCCTTATTGAGCTCCTCTAAACGCTTTCACATAAAAATCAAACTATTGTTTGTTTGATTTTACATTATTTGATCTTCAATTAAGCTAGTAAATAAGAATTTCAATGCGCCTAAAACAATGACTTTAAGGCACAATTATTCGTTTTCCTCGTTCGTGGTCGCTTTACACTGACTAAGAGCCAATCGTTAACAGTAGTAGGATTTTTAACAAATATTACCAGCATTTTGACATTCATTTTCAATCGTTTATCGATCAAGTTAGGTTTGTAACGGCATATTCTATCTACTTAATCAAATCCATTAACACGTTTGATGATAACTTATTCTTAAGTGGCATACAACAACCTTTCTATGGTCAAGGTTTACCTGGATTTATTAATCCTTCCCGTACTTAGGCTTTGGTCTATGAAAATGTTGCGGCTACATTGCCAACGGGAACACAGAAAAATAATTTCTTTTTAACTTAAGAAATATCGCATTATTAGACAAAACAATCGGAAAAATATTAGGTTAAGATAGTTTGTCAACTTTTTTTTGCATGAAAATAATTGGAAAATGTTGCCGCAACAAATAAACAAAGCAACATTTTCGAAGACCCGGGCCTTAGTGGTCCCATAGCAGGAAAGTCAACCCTGCGTTTAATAAATTTTCTATTCCCAAACATTCCATTTAGAAGCACTTTTAAAATTCAGAATAAGATAATAAGGTTTAAACCTTTTTTTACGCCAAGGAAATGAGTCTCTCTGTGAAGAGCAAAATGTACTCCGAAGAGCAAAGTGTATCGCAAAATGTACTTTTCTATAGAAAAGCTTCACACATCACTATTGCATCACTATTGCAAATAGAAAGCAAACAAAGCTCCCTTCTCTCTTTATCTCTCTTTCTTTCTCTCTCTTTCGCTCTGGTGATTTATCTCCGCTGCTCCAGATTGACGCTTACTAGCCTTACGCCAGACAGGACTAATTTAAATCACTAAAACAAAGGCGTAAAATATAATGTAGGCCATTGAATAAACATTTATTCCCAGCCTGTTTCGCGCATTGTGGCGCCTGTCAGAATGATGAGACACACCGACCGGTTATGGAGCTGGTGCTTTCAACTGCTTAAACACTGCGGCCGGCCGTTCACGCCACACTATGTAGGGCCACTGCAACACGAAAAGATTGACGTGAAATGCATTTGCGGTAATTTGTCTACCCAGCGAGTCCGATCAGACCTGGTGATTTCTGCGAAATAATCGCTAAGTGAGAGTGAGGTTTCACTGTGCTGTGTTACAAAAAAAAAAAACAAATTGAAAAATTGTGAATCCAAATAGGCTCGCTTTTACTTTTTCTTTTACAAATATTTACCACAAAAACAATTAAACTCACCATTTAAAGGCTAAGCAGCAATCCTTTTAAACACATTACTAACCCATATTTTAGCATCTTATCGAAACTCTCGATCGAAACGGTGCTGTCAAAAGAAGCGCTAACACGAAACCGTCTCACTCTCACAGCACCGCATTGCGGTTGAATCACCCAATTAGTGTACCGGTGGTGACCGTTTCGTGCCGTTGCCGTGGCCGAGCATGTTTGTTTGGACGGCCAAACGACAACACCAGATAGCTAGGTGTTAATTTTGAAACGATTTGATGTTGTGCTTTTCTTCCTCTCCAAGTCCTCTGCCCTTCCTTTTTCTCCACTACAAACAATTACGACTAATTGCACTTTCAATTCCGTCTTGCGACGGATCAAACGCGCTAAACTGTCGGGGACGAGCCGCAGAGCAACAGTCACAGCTATAGCTGTTTAATATTTAAGACATCAATCAAATGCAACACGATAATAAGAAGCAGAGCGGGAGATCGAGTTGAGTCTGAGTTGAGGACGTTCCGGCTTCCGGGATTGTGGATGGATAGGGCTTGATAGAGACTGCTCAATTACTTCAATCATCCTTGCAAAGTGCGCGCGCGCGGTTGGTACCGAACGATTACCGCCCAGCCTGGAGGGAATTTCATTAATCTAGTTTACAACTATCATTAGCGGCCATTAGGCGGGGTGTATTGCGTGCCAACGGAATACGGCACGGACAAAACAAAATAACACCGTTACCACCTGCCAGTAGCGTTGTTGTAGCACTCGAGTGAGTGTATTTTGAGCACTTGCAAGGAAATAAATTGAAATAACAAATGAAACGTATTAAACCAGAGCAAACGGGGAGTGATTTGCTGTAAACAGGGTGACATAAGAAGATAATTAATCTAATCATCGATTAGCAAACGATTAAAACGGGCAATTAACCATTTGGATGCTGGTCCGGTCGGATGGTACAGTTGTCAACGCGGGTGGTGCATTTATCACGATCATTAACGATCACACACGACACAAGAGAGTTCAATACCCGAAATGGTCAAACTGTTTAAATCTTCACTGAGAGATTTTCTATCAGAGGATCGTAAAATCAGGAGAAAAAAAAGTAATCATTTCGATCATCTCCAAGAACATTTTATATTAGCTCAACATATTTTTGACTTAATATATTTATAATTATATTTCCATCAACCAACTGTTTTCTGGAATCACACCCAACTCTCGATGTTAGCAAAATAGTACTTATTTCCTTCAAAACGTTCTCTTCCGAGAATATCAGGAACTTATTTAATCTTCGTCTCACTGCAGCATGTATTTAGCGAGTTTAGGCTCTTAATTTGCTCCACACTAAAGCTCATCAGCTTCGTGCCGTATTCAGCCTAGAGCACTCGAGTTGCTAGGACGTTTCCAGAATCTATCCATTTAGCGAGTTTAAATCCTTAATTTGCTGAAACTCTACTGTAGGGCTCATTTACTATTTATCTGTCTCTTGGATTCTCACTGTTGACAACCAACTATTGGACGCTCTCCAGTGGCAACAAATCATCTTTGCTGTAGAAATATCTTCACATTGCCTCTAAAACATTGCCTCTAAAACAATGTTCCTCACAGCATAAGGAGGTTTCAGAATTTTAAAACTTCAAATTATTAATATTCTTCTCTACATGATAACTGTTACTATGCAACTTAGTTTCTAATTAAAGGAAACTAATCATAAGCAAAGATGAATGAAATAAGAAGTAAGAAATAGAGAAGCTAGCTTTTTTTTTCTTGCACGTATTTCTGACTGCAATACTGAAAATTCCATTCAAGCAGCGTTAAAATAAGGGTTTTAAGCAGATCTGTTCAATTACTGACTAAAGATTGCTTTATACTTTCTAACTGCTTAACATCGATTATCTATAAACCATTACCTATAATTTGTTTTACTATTCTTTTTTGTATTTTAGTTACTCCAAAACCAGTCAACCAAATACCGGATAAATCTATATCCCACCACTCAATCGTCGGACAATCGTCTTCTTCTTCTTAACTTTACAAGCGCAACCGGTCAACAAACACTTCTCGCCTACATAGGATGGTAGAAGGTGACACCGATCAGAACCAATCAAAGTGTAAGTGTTAGCTGCTGTTAGTTCTAACAACCTTCCATTGCTAACCGCTTCAAACGTCTTCACCAAACAGATACCGATGTAAAGGACGACAGAGTAGCGAACGGTGACAGCAAGGATCATCCGTTGGCGGGAGTCGTTGCCGTCTCCCTGCACGAGAAGTCGCTGGACCACACACACGGTACACCGCCGCCACTGGGCAACGGTGCTGCGGATCGTGCGATCGTCCTTAGCAACAAGCAGCACGAAGCGAAGGGCGCCTATGGTGCGTCGGACCCCGAGCGAGGGGGCGCCCACTCGATCAAGGCTGACTTCGAGCAGGCGATAGAGCTGACTGGTTATGGCAGATTCCACTACATCCTGCTAGCAATATGTGGGCTGGTAAGCACCAGCGAGGAGATGGACGTCATCTCGATGTCGTTCATCCTCCCGTCCGCCCAGTGCGATCTCGACCTCAACACGCAGAGCAAGGGCTGGCTGAACTCGATCATCTTCATCGGCATGATGTTCGGTGCGTACATCTGGGGCAGCGTGGCCGACTCGCTCGGCCGCAAGCGCGTGCTGATCGTCATTTCGATCATGAACGCGTTCTGCATCGTCGCGTCCTCCTTCTCCCAGACGTACGAGGTGTTTATGGTGTTTCGCTTCCTGAACGGTGTGGCGTAAGTGGAACTGCTGTTCGGAGATCACATAACGGGTTACTAACAGACACTTTTGATCTACATCACGCTACAGGTTAGGCGGTAGTGGGCCAGTCATTTGGCCGTACTTTGCCGAGTTCCAGCCCAAGTCGAAGCGTGGCTCCATGCTTAGCTTTATGGCGGCGTTCTGGACCATCGGTAATCTGCTCGTCGCCGGGCTGGCCTGGTTGATCATTCCCACCGGTAAGTAGTTACTTGTTGCACAAAACGTGTTGAGGAGTGCAATCTTGATCTACACTGGTGCCATCTAAGAAAAGGCTAAGGCCAGAAACTCTATAAAATTGTAATGAAACATTAGGAAAAACATGCTTTAAGCATATCGCAGTTCTCTTAACCACCAAAAGATAGCGCCAGTGTAGATCAAATTTACACTTCTTAATACACTTCGTCGTTCTCGGCCTTACGCATGTTGAATTACCACAAATCTTCAAAGATCCTAAATGATCCGTGATTTCCAAAAATTCGTAAATCCCGAGATTTGTTTCTAAAATCATTAGTTCCGAAAGATCTCGGGATTTATGTATCCAAGGATTTCAAGATTCAATTTGTTATTCAAGTGACTCTTCACACGCAATAACCGTCAACGCTCGATACTAACACACTATTTTCCGACCCAATCCGCCAGGTATCGGCATCACAACACCCGCCTTCACCTACAACTCGTGGCGCATCTTCCTGCTCGTCTGCTCCATCCCGTCGTTCATTGTGGCCGCGCTGCTACTGTACCTGCCGGAGTCGCCAAAGTTCCTGCTGTCCCAGGGCAAGATCGACGAGGCGCTTGCCATCTTCCGCGGCATCTACGTCACCAACACGGGCAAATCGAAGGACCAGTACCCGGTGCGGGAGCTGCTGATCGATGACAGCTTGCGCGAGGAGCTGGAAGCGGTCACCAAACCGATCAAGAACAAGTACAAGCGCATGCTGTACGACATACTGGACAACAGCAAGCAGGTGTTTATGTCGCCGGTCCTCAAGTTTACCATCATCTCGATCACGATCAACTTTACGTTCCACATCGGCTACTACGGGCTGATGATGTGGTTCCCGGAGCTGTTTAACCGGTTCGATGAGTTTACCCGCGCCCATCCGGGTGTGGAGGATGCCTCGGTGTGCCAGGTGACGGACTACGTCGTGGGGATGGGATCGCACTCGGAGTCGGGCGTCTGTTCCGCCACCATACCGAGCACGGTGTTTATGGAGTCGCTGATTACGGTGGCGGCCGCGCTGCCGGCCAACGTTATCGCCGTGCTGGGCATGGACCGGTTGGGACGCAAGTTTTTCCTCGTCTTCAGTACGATGGCGGCGGGCGCTTGCTCGGCGTCGATGTACTTCGTCACCAACCAGCACCAGAACCTGGCCGTGTCGGCCGTCTTCAGTGGCGTTATTTCGATGGGCAACGCTTCGCTCGACTGCCTCATCACGGAGGTGTTTCCAACGCATTTACGGTGAGCATCCGGCAAGGTTGTTGGAATGAAGGATGCAGCCAATTATTAATGTCTACCTTTTTCGGGCGTTTTCACAGTGCAACGGGCGTGGCGATATCGATGGTGGCCGCGCGTTTGGGAGGTATTATCGGTAACGTGGTCATTGCCACGCTGCTCGATCTGTACTGTCCCGCCCCGACGTTCATCGTGGCCGTCCTGCTGGCGGGTGGCGGTCTGATGTGTCTCTTCCTACCGAACACTACGCGGACCGCACTAGCCTAGGCGGGAGGACAGACGAAACCCCCATCCAAGCTGGGTGCATTTTAACAACGAGCCCGTTTCTTCCAATCATCATTATAATGTTTCGGTTTCGTTTCCTTCACCGTTTATGTAAATGTTTTCGTTTTTCTGTTACTAATTAAATATTCATTTTTCGACGCAAAACGGGTACAGCAGAGGATAAAGAGATTTAAACGTAAGACACATCCACAACCACACACACATACACACACATCCACAGAGCAAGATAACGGCTCACACATCAGCATAACCAAAACAGCCAATTCTGTGGCTCTGTTCGGTGTTTAAGTTTTTACGTACTACTCCTGGCTCTCCCGTCCCCTGAAAATTGGACATCCCTTTACCTCCCTTTCTTTGCCTCTTTTTCCTTTTACCATCATTAAATCCTCCCCACCACCTTCCCGTGAATAAAAATTGTGAATGAATGAAAGCCATTTATGTAGCTGTATCTGCCGGTTGAGGCGGCAAATGCGCAATCGGAAAGTACCCGGGATCCGGCTCAAATGAATTTATTGTAGAGGCAAGCGTTTTACGTTTTCTCGCTTTAGCGGAAGGGAAGGTTGATTAACTTAATCTTAAACCAAATAGTAAGCCTGTTTGTTTGTGCAGCTAGGCTGCACCGCTAAAGGTCATAAACAAAGATCGAGAATAGCAAAATAAAAGTTTAGCAAACAAGAAATACCATGTGTGTATAATGTTGTTTTTTTTTATATGAATTAAAAAAACAGTATTTTAAGCATAATCGTATCACAATTCCTGAAGATGCCTCTGTTAGACACCAGGCGTCTCCATCGGACATTGGTCCTTATCGAACATAGTGAACCTAGGAAAAAACAAGAGAATTACTGCATTGTTGAGCAAATTTGTGCAAAAATATCAAAAGCATACAAAAAAGATGAAAATAAATAACCCTTAACCGAATTGCTTAAATCTGCGTAGTAATATTTTAATCAGCAGAAAGAGCAGCTGATTGGCCTATTTTTTTAACAACGCTCTTATCACAAAATGTTTATCATAATTTCATCAGTTTTCTACGTGAGAGGACGAGTTTTTTATAAATTTAACACCTTCTGAATTTTAGAAAACTGATATTTATGTATAAAATTGTATTTGTTTGTTCTATAAAATAAGCTAATTTTGCTAATTTTTGAATTTTTTGAATAAATATTTTTGCCTGTCTTTTGCTTCTGAATCAGAATAAAATAAATTTAGAAAAAAGTAGTCCAGGATTTTTATTTTAACCATTTATTTACTGGGAACTTAATTTGAAACTTTAAAAATCAAAGTTGTTTTTTTAACTTTAATTTAGATTTTTTATGATGGAGCTAGTTTTTACTATTATAGATATGCTTTTTTATTTAAATTAACAATGAGGGTTATGGTTTAGGTTTAAAACGATGAGATCGAATTTTTCTACATTATTACTTGAACACATCCACGGAAAAACATACATCCTTAAAATAACAATTGATTTCATCCACAAATTTAATGAATTGTTGATTCCTTGATCCTTAAAGACATTGAAGATAAAATAATCAACTGAAAGTTGAATTCATGTAAAAAATATTTTTGATAATAAATAATGCGAAAACAACGTATTAGTTTAACTCTCCAAAATATTTAATTTTACATTGTAAGTTTAACCCTCCAAATAAAGCTTTGTAAGTTTAATTCAACAAGCATGGAGCTGTTGGAGTGATATTTTTTTGTTTTTATTCAATAGAAACATCTACGCCACACTGCTCTGGCGTCGTTGCATTCATACTCAAAATCTATCTCAAATCTCATATTCAATATCTATCTGTTAACTTTCATTTAGATTTATAATTTTTTCAATTATTTATTGCTGTTTGAAAATTTTATCTTTTTCTGAATATTTTTTTGAGAATTTCCAAATTTTATTCTTAAATCTCCGAAAATTCCATTCGCTTTTTTTTTAATTTTTTACTGCAAATAATGAATGTTTGATTTTTTATTGTTAAATCCACATTCCTACACACTATAACGTTTGATTCAAATTCGCAACAGCATGACGTTTGAAGCACGGTGCTTTGACAGCTCCCCTCGAACTCGTCGCAGCAGAGGTTGCGTCACGGTTCCGCCATATTTAACATTGCAACTGACAGCTGCACACCGGTTCGTAGGAAAGTTTATGCGATTTTTCTTGTAAACCAGCCCTTATTTTAACTTCCTTACCATGCTTATGTGCACAAATTTTAGAAAACATTCGTATTTTCATATTCGTACAGCATAAACGAATGACAAACAGTTTGCTACGCCAACATCTGTCATTCGCCGTACGTCCTGCAGCCCAGTCATCTGTTGACCGCTGCGTACTTCATGCACTCACCTCCCGCATCCATACGCGTGTCCATAGCTCATCATCATATCACCTTTTCGCTGTGGAATTTGCAAAAATCGGTGGACGTGGCTGGTCGGAGTGTGTGAGTTGTGGCTTTCTGCTTGCTGAACGGAGACGCACGAAACCATCCTTCCGAGAAAGAAAAAAAGTGAGCCCCAAAAGTGTTCCCCCGTCCGTCCCGTGCAAAGGGCGGGTGTGTGTGTGTGTGTGTTGTTCCATGGCGGACAGTGCTTAAAAGATAAACGGTGTGAAAATTCGAGGCTACATTACACCACCCACCAGGCCTGCGTGCGTTCGTGCGTTTTTTTCCTCTTTCCACTTCTGCTTCTGCCCAACAAAGCAAAGGACTGGGGGTGTAGAAGCAGGGGAGGGTGTTTGGGCTATGTGTCTGTCTTCGGATGGAATATTCGATTAGATTCGATGCATCTCCGAGCAGCAGCGGTAGCAGCCACAATCATTTTTATTGTCCTTCTTCTGTGCTCGTAATTGTGATTTGATTGCGAAGTGCGTCAACGGGGAGGTGGGGGGGGTTGTACACGCCTGCACGAAAAGATTAGTGTGTGTCGCGTGTGTGTTTTCTTCGTAATCAATAAAATCCGGTACAATCGAGCAGCAGCAGCAGCAGCAGCAGCACTCCTCCTTCGCCTCCTCCATTAAATCGCCTCCCGTGTGTCTGTCTGTTCCTCGCTGTGTGTGCGAGACACCCTTGCCCTATCGTACAAGGGCCCTCGGTGTGTGAGTGCGAGTGTGTGTGTGTTGTGATTGGCAACAAAAACAAAGCCTACTTCACATCATCCGAAGGTGTGGAAGAGACACATTCCGTCGAGCCGTGCAGGAAGGTGGTGGTCGTCGTCGTCGTTGTCACCCCGTTTTCATCATCCAAGTCGCCAAGAGCTCCGAAGAAGTGGCCTTCAGGTTGCCCCCTTCCCCAGTCTCGTCACATTGTTGTGACGCAGTGTGAAAAAGTTTGGAACCAATCGATCCATTGCCCCGTCCGGCGCTTGGAAAAAGTGTCACCGAAATGTCCGAAACGCCAATGCCTGGTATGGCTAAGCCCGCCACACCGATCCCACTGGTCGGACCCGTCCCCGGTGCTCGGTGTGTGAGTGCGAGTGTGTGTGTGTTGTGATTGGCAACAAAAACAAAGCCTACTTCACATCATCCGAAGGTGTGGAAGAGACACATTCCGTCGAGCCGTGCAGGAAGGTGGTGGTCGTCGTCGTCGTTGTCACCCCGTTTTCATCATCCAAGTCGCCAAGAGCTCCGAAGAAGTGGCCTTCAGGTTGCCCCCTTCCCCAGTCTCGTCACATTGTTGTGACGCAGTGTGAAAAAGTTTGGAACCAATCGATCCATTGCCCCGTCCGGCGCGTGGAAAAAGTGTCACCGAAATGTCCGAAACGCCAATGCCTGGTATGGCTAAGCCCGCCACACCGATCCCACTGGTCGGACCCGTCCCCGGTGGTGTGGCGGCCGCCACCACCACCACCGCCGCAACAGCACCGAACAGTGGCAATGCCAACAGTGCAGTCACAGGCACCACCGCCAACCTCGCCGGCAGCAATCCGAACGGTGGCTCCAGCTCGTCGGTCGCGACCACCGCATCCCAGGCCGAACCAGACATGAAGGGTTGGCTGCTCAAGTGGACCAACTACCTGAAGGGCTACCAGAAGCGTTGGTTCGTACTGTCCAAGGGTGTGCTGTCCTATTACAGGTAGGAACCGGGGTGGGTTTTAGGATCAGTTTTGTTACGACATCATCGGCATTGTAAAGGCGTGTACGTTTCTATTTTTTTTTGTGTGTATTTTTTTCACGAGTGCCTCATTTCCATACTTCCTCATCGTGTGTCCGCTCTAGTGTTTCCAACCACAAACCAGACACACGCAAACAGCCACACAAACACCTGTCCAAGAGTACCAGAGAGGCAATAAAAAAAAACACAGAAAAATGCATAATTCTGTCCGTCCTTACGCTTACAGACTAACGAGAAAACAGTTGACCTTCACGGGTTTCTCTCGATTTTGTGTTTCTGTTCTATTGTTTCTCTCTCTTTCTCTCTTTCTTGCTCTCTGTTTCTCTCTGTTTCTCTCTGTGTTTTTTTGTTGTTTCTAATATTTTCCATAATTTCATGTAAAAAATCCTACCTTACTTTTTGTTGATCGAGAGGGAAGCTGTAAAGAACTGGTATTAGCTGCGTTTGCTACTCCTTTTTCCTTTTTTTAGAATTTTATTTCGTCTCCTGGCGACTCTTGATTTGTGCACTAATTTTTTTTAAACTCTTTATATTTTAGATTAATTTTGAAGCACGTTTCATAAACGATTCAATTTTGGAAACAGCAAACAGTTGTCCAACAACAATCAGAGAGTCGCCAGAGACACGTGTCAGTCTACTCGCATCTCGAGCGGGACACAGTGGATTGGAGAAGATTGAATTTGATTCGTAATAGCATTACATTACACCCGTACCCGCCATGCGCCTCATTGCCCGCTGCTTTTTCATCCCAGCCCATCCAAACCCATCCTAACGAGAGCTCAAGCAAAAGCTTTTCTTTCCTTTTTTAAGCAAAACTCGGTGGAAGAATTCACAGCAGCCCCCCCTTCGTTCTAGCATTTATTCACCACTTTTTGGAACATGTTTTTAGCGACAAAACATTGGGAAGCAACCCTTGCGGAAGGCAAAAGCGACGGAAGAAGGAGCTTTAATTTCGTTTAAAAATGAAATTGTCCGCCCCGGGGGCACTATCGCTGCAGTTGTGTGATGCAATCGCACCTTAAGGGGCGCACGTTTTGTGGAACCCCCCTTCTTTGAAGGCGTGTGTGTGTCTGTGTGCAGGCGCAATGCGCGCTGTTTGTATCCCAATCAGACTGCACTTTTACCCCACTTTGGGTGTGTGTATGCGTACAGGAAGAAGACGTTTTTCCTTCCGCGGCCAAGGGAGCATGGTGAGGTTGTTTATCTGTTGCCGAGATGCCCCCCCTCCCCCCACAACCGTACACACACAACCACGTCTTTTTGGGGGGATTAGTACCGGGCCGTACTAGTGACAAAAGGACATTTCGAAATGTTGCTACCCGTAATAATTCGAGTCGGGTACGCTCTATTTTTGGTGCTGCACAGCTGTATGTAAATTGCATTTTTTTTTTTTCAAACCAACTGAACGGCACCATTTGTATTTTCTTTTCAAGCCCCAAAAAGTGCACTCCGGGAAGAAAGAATGCGCCATCGTGTGCCGTGCGGTTACGTCACGGTGAGCAAAAGCTTCTTGTCGCTGTACCGCTTTTTCTACTGCACTTGCATAATAATAATTGTGGACTGAATGTAGGGGGAATTTGGTACATGTTGTCCCCAAGATGCGCGATACACAAGGGTCTTACAGTTCCAAGGATAATTTTTACTAATTTGACGCGTCAAACGTCAAATGAAAAAAACCGAATTACATTTTTAGAAAATTCTCAAAAAAAAAAAACAACAAGTTGAAAATTGTACTGATATCGCACTTAAGGGTGAGTGGGGCAATATGAGCCACCCTTGGATGTGGCAATACAAAAAATATTTAGATATTCCTATTTCCTTGTGAGCTTATAAAGAAAGCTCCTAATAAGTGCTTCTCTAAAAAACGGATTTAAAAATTCGTTTTCATAGTTGAATTAAGGAAGAAGAAATATGCTTTTAAAAATGCTCCTTTTTTATTTCAGAAGTGACGGCCAAGCCGTACTGCTTAAAACTAAGTGTTTACGATTCATTGTTGGGGGTATTCCAGGGAATGAGAAGGCAGACCATTTGGCTCAAAAAGGTGCATTGGAAGGATCGTTCTTTGATAGGCTTTTCCTCCCTCACGAGTTCCTACGGGCCCCACAAGCATTCTGCATGGCACGTTGGCAGAGCTTGTGGGACACGGATGAACTCGGGAGGTTCTTACACTCGATCACTCCTCACGTCTCTTTGAAGCCTTGGTTCCATGGCAAACCTGGGGATCGTGCGTGCATTCGAATGATGTCTAGACTAAGGTCTAACCATTTCACATTGGGCGCACATCTCGAGCGTATAGGACAGGTCGACTCCAAAGCATGTGGCTGCGGACTCGGATTTCACGACATAGACCATCTTAAATGGTCTTGCGTGGAATACGAGAACATTCTTATGTAATGTTTTGCAATGCAAAGGACTTTGCAAAAAACAGAGTTTTGTTTTCTTAAACTCGAATGATACTTTTGACATTTTTATTATCTGATTTTGGACGATTTCTCATATTGCCCCGTGCTCCGTGTAAAGATTTTCAAACGTGTCTTCGACAAAACCCGTTTTTTTGTATCATTTGACAAATATCTATGGAAGAAGAAAGGTTATTAAAAATTAAGTATGAAATATGTTAGAATATTCTTTGGGTTTTCCACTATAGCTACGACGTTTACCTAAAGTGACCCATAATGCCCCGCTTGCCACTACTCAGTACTGGGTATATAAAATCGGACACTTGACTTTCGTACCTTTTTGCTACTCGCTGTTTTTTTAGCAATTTTACCTAGACTACGAAAATTTCTAACTAATCGAGTGAAAGCTTCTCCTATTCCTTCAGTTTTGCCAATCGATCAGACATTTCTCATCTTAGGCAGAGTCAATCGATCGACCTAAAAGGACTATTGATTAAATTTTGCATACATTGGCATCTTCTCAGTACGCATAAAACGAGTATTTTTGGGACAACCTGTATTTCAGTTGCCAATGATGAGAGTTTCGTTTCGTTCCTTCTATGGAACGATGAAATAATAAAGCTTCAATAAGGCTTAAATCAAATGAAATAAAATGGAGTTTTCCAGCTCTGAGCTGCATCATATTGAAACGCTTAACGTAAAATATCCTAAAGGTATAGCAAAGCAATATTTTAAAGATAGTTGGATAACTTTCTGGGCTCTGCTTCTGCGACTTTTTGACAATTTGCAGCACTGAGAAACCATGCTATTGGAAATTAAGTAAGACGACCAATTACCGAACCGTCGAAGGATTTTGTCCTCTTCATTGTTGGTTTTGTTGGTTTCTTTTTTATCGAGAAATAGGGCCAATAAGGCGTAGAGTCCTTGTGTTGTACCTGTACTCTTCTTTTTCGCTTACGACATTCTTAATAATGACTTCCTTTACTATTTTGAAGAAGAATAGATGTCCGACATTAGGTAGCCCCCTGGTTCAATACCGTTTTGTTAAAAATGTGTGGTTTTCTGCGAGTTATTAAGATTTTCTAAAAAACAAAAGTTCTGTTCGGTTTTGTGCCAAAAATAAAGAAAATTTGAATTTGAAAAGTGTATCTTTCATGTTTTTTTAACGTTTTTACTTTTGCATTGACACAAAATGTAAAAGCATGTTCGATCAACATTTTTTGAAGCACACGTGGGGTTGACAAGTATAAGGAGAGTTTTTCTTATCGGTAAACGACGATGGGGCACGAGATGATCCCACTTTGGGGTTGGGCTTTGCAAGCACGACGGCGGCAATGTCCAGTGTACTCGCACAAAAGCTGAAACCGACTCCCCCGGCTCCTATCTCGTCCCGTCACAAAGCCTCTTCCTGGTGCTCCCTTATCAGCATTTGAAATCGACTGTTTCTCGAGCCAAATGTAAGTGGTCGCCGGTGCTCGCGCTGCTCGGCAGAAATCGTGTGATTGAAGTTGTTTGCTGAAATGATTATTTAATTGTCTTTAGCTTGATTGGCTGCCGGTTTCATTTAGAAACGATTAAAGTTAGGACCATTTTTTGTTTTTAAATTTCATTAAAGGAACGAACCCTTCTATTTTTGTATCTGTTTTCCTTCCATCAACCCAAATCGAAATAGGGCAAATTGTTATATTTTATGTATTACCCTTTTAATTATGTCACAACCCTTTCCTCCCTCAACATGCCACACATGCAAACACACACACACACACACACACATACACTTGTTGTAGATTGTTCTCGCTCGTTCGGGCTGCTGTGAATATGCATGAGAACCGCCCTGTTCGCCCAGACCTTGCGGATGGGTCGGATGTCGTAGATGAATTTCGATCGAAGCAAATGCAATCATAATTTTCATTCGTAATTTTACACCACCACACTCTAACCATTCGAACATTGGGGAGGAGCTTTTAATAGTCGGTATTAGTGTGCATTTGTACATCAATTTGCTTTTTATCTCTGCTTGCCTGCTGCTCAACCTGTTTCTGTTTTCTTCTGTTATGCCATTATTAATCATTCACTCACGAATCGTATTCATTTGTTGTTTTTTTTTCACATTCATTTTTGTACATTTACTAACATTCCTTTTCCACACAGCACCGCAATTGGTTTACGTTTGATTTGTCCTTAAACTTGGGTTTTGTTTGTATTGTATTTGCTCCACAGTATACCTTTCATCTATTAACACTTAATTTCTTGTTTAATACGGTATTTATTCGATCGACTAACGTTCATTAACTAACACAAACAAAACCTAACGAATTAGCTTGCTCTATGGTTAGATGATAAAACTACTAATAATAAATTGAATTATTTAAAACAAAATCTAAAGCTTTCCAGTACTACGGTAAAAGCGATACACACCGCGCCCCATATCAATTTCGTTTCACTATGAGTATCTCTTCAATACAGATCAAAGCAAAATATATTTAAAGCCTGTGCATTTAAATCGTAACGAGCTAATTTCCTTAACCAAACCAACAAACAAAGACAATCTGATTTGACTCTGGGGTTTGTGCTATTGAAACAGGGCTGAACACGGAGCCGGATCGTATGCTGGGGGCAGGAGTGCCGCTGGCAAATTATCTATAAGACGCCGCAGGAAAGGCCCCCGACCCGAGTGAGTAGAGTGCTTTTCTCCAACCTCGTCCCCGCTCTCCCGCGTGGTGGATGTGGGCTGGGGTGGGTGAGAGGAGAGAATAAAACAAAAACCACAAACAATAATTTAAAAAATAAATCCTATTCCAAAACCATCTACTTTATCTACACACACGTGGAATGAAACATAAAAGACCAACAAAAAAAAAAAAACAAAACTACAAAAACTTGCGCCACTTTTAAACTACACTTCTCTTTTCTCTCTGTTTTCTATCGAGTTCGGAAAACGTGTCTACTCTTTATACAGCGCTTACAGACTCGTTCTTGCTAGTTTGCAACCATTCTCGATTCATGTCTTGTTTCGGTTCCATTTTTTCTTTTTTTCCATATGTTTTGTTTTCTGTTCTGCCCTTCTTCTGTCATGATTGTTGTTAGTTTACTTTTTGGTTATCTTTTTTAATAACACACTTTTTCTTCATTATTGCTCCCGTTTCGCAACCGCCAGTTTGATTGATTGTTCTACTGCTATCTTTCCTGTTTTACTTTCTCTGTTCTTTCTTCGTTGCTCTCTGTTTTTTTTTCCCGGTTTTGTTTTGATTTTGAATCATTCTTTTTAGCACGGTTCACAAACGAAAGAGACACTTGCTGTCTTGTTAAACGTTTCAATCACTCCTTTCGGGATTGATTTATTGTTGTTATCTATCGTTCCGTTCCGATGCTTAGTTAGTTAGCGCCCATTGACACTGGGTGGGATATGTGTTACCCTCAACACATACCTATCACTGTTGTTGCTTTCTTTCATTAGTGAAACTACACTGCAGATGGTGTCATCTTACTAGCGTAGGGTTTTGCTTTCTTTTGTTGAAGTAATCAAAGCAGACGTTTAGTTACTGACCTATCGCCGAGCTGTAAATCTATTTTATGCAGTATTTTTATTTTACATGATGGTTATAACTTATTCATATTCGTATGTAATATTGCTACTAACTTTTATTGTCTTTCAACTAGAATTTTACTACATTCGTTTCATTGTTTGTGTCCCTAAAACATATTAAGTTTGCATTGCATTTCCTTAGAGTCTAATTTAGCTGAAAATAACCATAACTTAACCATTAATGCATGCTTTAAGTAATACTGCATTAGCTTCTATAAAACTTATCTATTAATTCAAACAGAATACTATAATAAATGCAACAAAATAAAAAGAACTCTAAGCAAAATAAAAAAAGAAAAAACAAAACAAAAAACAGAGACGTGTATTATGCGTCGTCGCATAGGAGCACATCGCTTAAAAGCATCCCATAATGAGGTAGAACAGACAGATCGTAAAATGGTTCCGCGTCATTTGAAGCAAGAAGGTTTTAATCGTACATGCATCATGGCACTTAGTGATAATTCCTCGTTATTCCTCGTATATTATAATTTTTATAGTCTCTATTTTCTGGATTAAATTAAATTATCTGGTCAGTTATTAAATTTGGTCATTTTCGCTCAGCACATCAGTCCTGTCGCATAAAGCCTGTCAGTTGATGCCGCTGGCAGAAGCTTAATAAAATCAGCATGCTAGCGTTCTTTTCTAAAATTTGTTTTTTTTATGAAAAATATATTCAAGAAAATACTTAAAAACACGTCTATGAAATCTGTTTATTTACCAGTATTTTGATACTTTTTACTTGTATTGTATCTGTTTTCAGCCGCAATATTACCACTACAAAACAATTTAATTTAATTATCTTACAATCCTACAAAGTACTCTTGTATGGAAAGGTACTAATAAGCTTTAAAATTAGGTAAAAAATAATTGCACTAGAATGTTTGTCATTCCTTACATATTTTACTTTTGAAAGCTTTTTGAATGTTTCTTTTACAAGTGGCGGAGCTGTCAACTTGACGATTTTAAGCGATCACGGCTACAGCGCGCCAAAATGACAAGATTAAACCTGACGGTAGTGGTTGCACCATCGAATGATGAGTGAGAAACACTGTACTAGGGGTAGTTAATGGCGCATGTTCTTTGCAGGAGAATGATACAAAAACCGTTACTAGTTTTCTTTCCCATTACTTGAACGTCACCACAATTTAGTTTAGTTTCTTTTCTGTTGGTTACTTTATATTTGTTTTTTTTTTTTTGTACCAATGCTGTAGGTCCTTTTTTTTGCAAAGAAATACAAAAGCAGTAAGATAGCAAGAAATGTTTGCTCGTTTTCTTCTTTATTTTTTTGTTCTTTGTCTTGTTCTAGATGCATTTGCAAATCCGATACTAAAAAAAAGCCAAACTAACCCGGGCGCAACCGGGCGCCTCCATCACTTTTCTTCCACCTTCTCACCCACCACCACAAACACAAATACAAAACTAC
>KB671843.1:603162-665673 GCA_000349105.1 Anopheles epiroticus
CTCGCACACCTTTTTCTTTAATTTTTTATTTTTATAAACCGTATTACCGACAGCTCAAAGACACTGACCTTTTTACACTTCCTTCTTCCTCCCGTTTTTCCACCCCGTATAATTTACCCCGCAGGAGCAAAGGAACCATGATGCAATGCTTAAGAGCCCCACGTTCGCCAACTAGATTGGTACCCTCCTCCCTGCCAGACTCGTATAGCAATAGCAGCAATAATGCGCTGATGAAGAAGCATAGCAAAAAGCTGAAAAAGTAATTAAAACTAAACTAAAAAAAACCCTTAGATACACTCACATACACACATACCTTCCGCAAGCTCGTCGTCGCCACCAGAACCGTCGTATCATGCACGCGTGTGCGTGTGTGTGTGTGTGTGTGTGTAGAGTGTTTGTTTTCTGTACTTAGTTTCCCGGGGTAGTTAGAAGGGTTTGTAGCAGGCCGTGTAGTGCTGGTTTATAGTCGGTAGTTCAGGTGTGTTACGGTTACAGGTTCAAGTTTAACGTTTTCTTTACTTCTGTGTACATTTTGTGCCTTAAAAAATGGTGGTGGTTATTTATTATTTTTTTTTTCAATTTTAGCAAACAGTAATGCTTCTATACATCAGCTTTCTTCCTTAGGTTTATTGTATATAAACGCATCCATTTGTTAATTCATCACATGACAATCAACTAACCAATGGCTCGACATTAACACTAACCCGGTCAATGCATTATGTTAATAGAACGGTTAATATCAAGCACGGTAGACTAGAGTAGAAGGTTCGCTAACAAATTTTTGTCTTCTCGGTAGAGAGAACATTTGTTAATAGAAATAATGGTGGTAGAGGGTTGTTTGTAGCTGCTTCGAACAAGCTGCTGCTGCTACTCTGCTGTACGATAATCGGTTATCGCTTTCATCTTCTAATGTCCTTGTCACCCTTTCCGAACAAAACAGTCTCAAAACACAACAACAAACGCTCCCGAACCCTCCCAAACCCAAACCCGTTGTGCTTCCGGAAATGAAAAGCATTATCTCACAACAAAATACATACCACATGCCTAGCTCTCCTCTCTCCGGTTCCATTTTCTTCTCTATGTTTTCATTGCTTGCCTTTCTTTGCTTCCTTTCGTTTTGTTTTGTTTTAATTCGGTGGTCATTTTTAATTACTTTTCTATTTCATTTTATTCTTTAGCTTTCTTCTTTCTTTTGTGTGAGTGGTTGTGATTTTTTGATAACGTCTTTCGCAGCGGCGCAGCAAAAGGAAAGGATACGCTTTTTAACCGTCTTTCGATTTCTTATCGAAGGAATCACATTGTCGTAAGGGAAAAAGGCTGAAAAAAGGAATCCTTTCCTTTTTTGCAAAACACTACACGAGAACGCTGTTGGAAAGGAAAGATTAAGAAATAATCCATGTAGTCCTTTAATGTCAATATGCTTGTATTTCTCTTACTTTTCTTTCGCTTTATACAAAAAATCATTCGTCCTTTCTTGAATTTTTCTATCATTTCGATTGTTTTCTGTTTTCTGTTTTTCTTTTTCTTATATTTATGTTATGTGCTTGTGTTTAACGTTTGCTGCAAAAATACATAAAACACACACACGCACACAAAACACGCGTTTCGAAACTCCACGCGTACTCTCTCTCTCTCTCTCTCTCTCCCATTCTGTCCTCATGACTGACTGACTGGCCACTTCCGTTTTTCTCTCTGCTTGTCTTATTTATCACGATTAACCGAACAGAAACCAGGCCGAAATGGCGCACACATGTCGCGGGACGATATCGCTGCACGGTGCCCTCATCCACACGGTCGACTCCTGCACCTTCGTCATCTCGAACGGCGGCACGCAGACATTCCACATCAAGGCGGCGAACGAGGTCGAACGGCAGTCCTGGGTGACGGCGCTGGAGCTGGCCAAAGCGAAAGCAATGTAATGTGTTTACGGCGAGTCGCCCGCAGGCAGCGTACGCTGGGGTTATATATTAATCTTGATTTTGTATTCTCCATTCCGCTTCCGCTTTAGCCGCGCGATGGAAAGTGACGAGGAGGAGGAGGACAACACGGCCAACACGATACCGAGCGAGGAGCTGAATTTGGTCGTGCGCGAGCTGACGGTGCGGTTAGAGAATTTGAAAACGTGCTACGACCTTATCACCAAGCACGGGGCCGCCCTGCAGCGTGCACTATCCGAGCTGGAGACGGGCGACGATCTGGCGAACAAGACGAAAATCGTTAGCGAACGTGCGACACTGTTCAGAATATCGTCCAACGCTATGATCAATGTGAGTATTGCTTGCAGTAAGGGTATGGCAACACGATGTCGTCGGCGTGTCCTTCTCGACAGATGTGATGATTAGGAAAAATTGCAAACAAAAAGCAAGACAGGCTGTGATTTGAGACGTTTTCTTTGCGGCTTAGATGCGACATTTAAACTAGTGTTGAACATATATGAATCATATTCATTAATCTCCATACATTACTATCTGATACATTTATTTCAACATTTTTCCATTATGGACATTTCTGTAATGGACGTCATAATTCTACAAAGATTCCAGAATCTCAAGATGCACCTCATATGTATGATTCTTCGTAAAAGACTCATCTACACCACAACACTAATTTAGACGCTACCATCTCTACTGCCGCAAAACGTTTACAAAAGCTATTAAATTTCAAATCTCGTAACACGACACTCGACCGTAATCAGTACAATACTTTTGCCAGCAAGCTATTCTATAGCGCTGCAATCGATTTTGTTTCAACCGCCCATTCCCTTCGACGGGGGCATGTGTCATAGAGGAATGTGTGTCTCCAGTGTGTGGCTAAATAAAGAAACTGCTAAGATAACAAAACAAAAGACTTTCCATAACGCATAGCGGCCGGTATGTATCGGTTACACACACACACACACATGCTGGGCTGTGTCCGCTAGCACGTGAATGAGTTGGCACTTATTGCGGATGCGGTGACATGGCAAAAACAAAAGACCTGAAAGCTTCCCACCCACTTCGCCTACTTTGCAGACAGATTTTTTGTGACCACAATTACTTTGTCATACAGAACGGAAGCTAGTAATCTATATGTTTCTTTGCAATGTATGGAGTTTTGTTGTTTTAAAAAGCTGCGTTTATTAATTCTTCCTTAAAACAAAATCTGTGGTGTATTTCGTGGAGACAATTTAACAATCCACTAATTTCTATCATTTCGTAGTTCGTCACAATTCGTTCCAGTATGTATGGTTAGATATGGCAGCACTCCACCAGCCATACATTTTCATTTTATTTTCTTTACAACAATTCGTTTCAATAAAACCACTTTCCCGTCCTCCCTTTTTTTGCAGGCCTGTTCCGACTACTTACAGACAGCGCAGACACAGGGACACAAATGGTCCAAGATGTTGCAGCACGAACGTGACCAAAAGCTACACCTAGAGGAAATGGTCGAGCAGCTAGCGAGACAACATTCGCACCTGGAGCAGGCCGCCACCCGTCACAGGCCCAGTGAGTACATGTGCCCTAACGACAGCGAACATCAGCGTCTTCCTTCTCACTCTATGTTTTGCCGCAAAAAAGTTCCATTTTCATATACAATGTGCGCGCTTTATCCAGGGGGGAAAATCCTCCCAGCACTATGTTCGTCTCCTTTTGCCTTATCACCGAGCACTTGTTGTCGTTTGGCGTGTAGACTATTACCAACAGGAAGCTGTTGCGAAGATTTGTGGAGGTGAGAGAACAGTCCTATCCAAATTGCGCCTGATGCCAGACACCACAGTACGATACTTACGTACGTACGGCGACGATTCCCACTGCCGGGGCTTTATTGACCTTCCCAATTTTGGGTCGGCAAATTGAATTATCGTCAATTAACCAGCCGAGGTTGTGGACCGGTGGACCGTCCGTCTTGTGTTTGCCAAAACGGGAACGGGGTTTTGACGGTCCCGGGACATTTCCAAGAGCAACAAGGATCGATTGGAATTGGAAAATCCCAGGCCAGTGGTTAGAGTCTCGACCTGGTGAGTTTGGCCGTGTGTTTTGTGTCGAGAAGACTTGCTGAAGACGCATTCAGCATGACGTCAAGATACGTTTTTTGACCACAACTCAACTTATAGCTGTGAAGGTGAATATTAGCATAACAGTTCTGCTGCACTGCACCCAAATGACTAAGGATAACATGTTAAACTAAGCACATATTCCTGGGGCAGTAAAAGGTAATGGAACAAATTGTGGCACATAAAATGTGTCGTGCGCACTCGTGACTAACCATACCGTCCACTACTTTCCATATAAGACCCCACAACATGCAATTGCGTGGCAGTGTCCATACCGACTGAAGGTCATCAATTCCCCCTTCCAGTAGTGCCCTGTTGGTTAAATCACGCTACTGGATTTGTGCTACGCGAGAGAGTACACCTGCACTTAGCTCGGCAAACGGACCGACCAGAACCATTGTTTGGATGTGCTCCCACATGACGATTATGATGCGTTTGTCGTCGTCGTCTGTTTGCATCGAGCAGAACTTTAATCACTATGAACCACACACCAGTAGCACCATTACAATCGGTGATTAATCATAGGTAAACGTCGAGCGTCGAACCGTTTTTTGCGGAAGTATCGCACTTCGCGATTCAGTGTTGTTGAAATTAAGCATCGAAAGTATTGCAACACGAAAAGAAGAAAGCACCGGGAGCACGAGGGCACGTGCCCTTTCCAGATTAATGGAAGGACCCGCGCCTGTGGTATAATAATCGCATGGTAACAATCCGATTTTTATGATCCCGTAACACGCGCACCTGGTGGCGAACTGGTCAATGGGCGGGCCAGCAATTCAGCTAGATACTCTTCCGTTACGATTAAAATCTAATCTAATGCGCCACCTCATTATGGTATGATCCAAACCGTCACATTTAAGCGATGGTAACGTATGTGATGGTGTGCCCATTGTGGTGATTGTGGCTGGGCGATCGTTTGTATTGCTCCACCGACTGCCAATTTAAGGAATGTAGCGAGTGATAAGAGGAGATACGCTTACATAGGTCATTATTTGTGTTATTTTCGGTACTAACATGCGTACTAGATTATAAATGATAGTGCACCTTTATAAAACGTATCGTTCTTGTTGCGTTTTAAAAAAGTCTGTTACTTGTCAATTATGGCGGTAACTAGAGTTCCTCCAATGTCTAAGCGAAGGTAGGGCATTAGGCCAAGTAAAAGTGTTTTGTCCTTTTATAGTTAAATCAAAGTCCTTACAAGAAGTCGGATTTTCATTTTAGAATAGAATTTTAGAATATCAAGATCTGTTTTTTAAATATGTCTAAATGCTCCAAGAACATGGTATGTGCTGATATGACATTTATGAAATGTAATTTGCGGCAAGAGGATCTTCGAAGATGCCACATGTTTCCTCTAATGAATTTCAGTCATTTGATGTCATTTGAGCAGGGTGTATATGACTGGAAGGCATTGAAATTTGTAGTCTCATGTACAAACGTGAGTAAATATTTCTCATGTTTCCGTCAATGTACCCTCAAATATAAACTGTTTTAATAAAAAAAATGCTCTTGCGATACTAATTATAAACATGCATGTTATACGTATGACAGTTTGAGATGATCATAACGTTTCTATATTTCTTGAGTGCTTCAATGATTGACACTAAAAAAATATTAAATTTGAAGTTCGTTCGTCTTTGGGTCCACGTAAGTCTCAGGAAGATATACCATGTTGTGATTCGTGACTGTGTTTGACCAGTATTTAAACTGGAGCAGAGAATTGTAGGGGAGGTTGGGGAGCTCCGGAACTTGTTTAATTTTCTGTTGTTTGATTGTCATGCCTCTGTTTGATTATCTTTGTAGTTTTTTTTAACCACTTTCCATGTGCTAATGGATGAGCTTCAACTACAAACGTGCATATTGTTCTCTTCACTGTTTTGCATGTAAAATTCCGTCATACATGCACGTGTTTACATACGCCGCTACTGCACTGTGTATCGATGACACGAACAAAAATTTCAAAGCAGGTTGAGAACTGTATCGCCACGTGGTGACATCATTAAGAAAACAGAAAATGTATTTGAACAACAGCTGTACCAGCAGTTAAACCCACACATATCACATTAGGCCAAAAACGTTCCCCCTTGGATATCGGTTAAAATCACACACTGGACATACGCTCGTGCACATCACTGTACCGTTTCGCGTAAAACTGTGCTGTGCGTGTGTAGTGGTGTTGCAACCGAGGCAACCCCAGTCAGGCTCAACACCCCTTGAAACTGCACGGAGTGTGAAAGAGAGCGCGCGCGTGTTGCCCGACCTTTTTTTTTGCAGTGTGCGCTCTGTGCTTGAACAATTCGCAACCACCATACGGCGGTGGCCACAGTTGACAGTACGCGTTCTTCCGTTTCTATCGTGGCGGTTTCCCCAGGGCGGTGTGCTCCGCTCTGCACTACAGTTCTGCTGATAAGCCCTTTTTTGTGCCTTTACACTGTGTGTGTGTGTGTGTGTGTGTGATTGTGTGTGTGATTGTGTGTACATACTTTCAATTTTCAGTAGTGGGCGGTAGTGAATCGGTGTGAATCTGTTGCGCCCTGTTTTATCTCCAATTGGCAGAGTTATCATCACCATCCTCTCGTCCGACACACGCAAGTCGGAATCTTGGTGTGCCCTTTTGCCTCGTGCTTGTAGTTGTGTGCATTCGGTGTAACACCCAACGTCAGCAAGCGGCAAGTGTCAGTGTTACACCGGGTGCTGAGTTGGGGCAAAACGGGGCGAACAAAAAGAAAAACGGAAGGCTCAACACATATTTAGGCAGCCGCAGAACGCACCATTCTATTATCGTATGATTCGTGACGTGTGATACAGCAGCAGCTTGCACACCATGCCACTGCTGAGGCAATGGCCCCAAACACGCACCATTTGAATGGGTATGTCCTCATCGTACCCTCCCACAGCACTACCCTTCGCTTGTTGACCCCATATTCGTTATCAGTGGCTTATGCTTTCCGTGAAGAAATCAGCTGATTGTGACATGACGCCGCTGTATTCATCATTCGCTGACCGATAATGGGAGTCCCGTATGATAATGGCTGGGGTTTTTTTTCTTTCTTTGTATAAACAACGGAACCGGAACGGATTGTCATTGCAAAATGCGGTCTGCTTCTCGCTGGCACATAAAGCAGCTGTGACATCATCGTTACAGATATAGGGGTAATTGGGGCACAATGGGCCCCTTAAACAAAACGGCATTGAAAAATGTGCAAAAATCAAAACCAAAAAATACATAGTTTAGTCTTCTTCATGTCTTCTTCATGTACGATAGGTATTTCACTATAAAAAATAGTTGAGGTTTTAATTTAAATAATTATAAAAAAAACATCATTTTCTGTGTGAGTCTCAACTATATGGGTCGCTACCCAAGATCAGCGAATGGGGTCAATCATATAATTTAGGCTTTCATAAGACAAGAAAACATGTTATTTTGATAAGTTTAACTTATGTTATAACAATACTCAAGATTTTTTAATTTGAGGTTAGTGAGCACAATCAATCTATCTGATTGTGTATAAATGATGTTTTAATTTAAATTTAGTTTAGTTTAAATACGATCACATGTACAAAGTGATCAGTGATAGTTGTAGCACTAATCATGCACCAAACTTGGGCTTATTTTTTGGAAGAAAAAGGAGTCTTTTAAAAGCTCATTTCAGAACGTGAAATCTTGCACGATTTTCCCGATGTCGTATTTTTTTTTAGCATTTCCTGACTATTTTGATTAGTAACACGAAGTTTGGTCCTGTTTTTTTTTATAGCGACTTTAATAAACAATATTCTTTATACGATCATTAGGAAATAGGAACACAAAATGCTGTTTACATGACCGAATCCAAGTGTGGCCCATTTCGCCCCGATTACCCTTACCGCTGGGTCGCTCGAATAAAAAGGGAACGGAACGGAACGAATGACGACGACGAAGGCAGCTAACCTTGTACCGTAGTTTAGAGCCGAAGGTTTCTCGCGCTTCGCAACACCGGCAGTGGCAGTGAATGTGTGTGCTTGTGTGCGTTTTATGACGGTCGGAAGGTTCACGGTACAACGCAAGTCCACGGTCAATATGCGCGAGCGAACAGATCTTCCATCTGTTTGTGCAGCCGGATCTGGCAGTTTAAAATTTGCCAATCCTCCTTCTCCACGTGTATGACGACACAGGAAGAAGAAGGAACAAACGTGCCTTGAACGGAAAGTGTCCCGAAGATGCAAACGCTTTAATTATAGCAACACAACGGACCGTTTCGGGGTGGTCCAGTGCCAGAAGCAAACCGATATCGGTTCAAATGCACTGTAGCTGGCAATATTTCCGGCCTCGATGTGGCTGAATTGTTTGTTTGCGTATAGAGAAAATGGTGGGGAAAAAGTAGCAAGATAGTAAAAGTCTAAGTCAATAGTAAGATGTAATATAGAAAGGGAAACTTTAGGAGCATAGATTAGAAACATCCAATAAGTTTCTACCACTTCATGGTCAATTGAGTTTTGGAATCAAAAAGTTCATCTCTTCTGGAATGATTCTTCTCGCGACTAGTTCTCCCCTTCCTTATTGCATTGCAGGGGACAGACAATCACCCTGACCGGTGACCGACGCCGGGAGACGGAGTGCCCTTGAAACGAAACACAAATTGAAACACTAAATAGCAACAGGGCAGTGGAACTGTGGCGGCGCGCGCTGGTGATGGCAGTGCGTGTTGTTGCCGCCACTGTCTGTACGTTGCAATTTTGCAATCTATGGGCTATAAATATCATTTAACAGTTTAACAAAAAAAAACTGAAGAGAGTCCTGGCCGCATTGCAATGGGTATTGTTGTCTCTTTGCCCTTTTCGAAATACGTACAATAAACGATTGCATTATTATTAATTCAATCCTTTCTGTACGGTTCAATGCAAAAAAGGCATTCATAATTGCTTATTTAGTCAGTACGATTGGTTTTAGTAAGGTTGCACGAGTTTTAGTAAGGGCATTTTGTTTTTTGTTTGTACGATGGCGCTAACTTAATTATTTACACCTAGAGCCCATGCGGAGCGAATAACGAACTACGGAATCAGCTATAGCAATGCTGTCCACTTGGCTCCACCATGTCTGGCCCAATATTCGTTCTCGGAATCGTAAAAGCAGAAATAGGATGTTTTTTGTTCTTTCGTTTCGTTTTTTAACTATTACCGGACCCTGGACGCTAAAGAACGAACTGCTGGACACCACTTTCGTTCTGTACCCTTGTATGAAAAGGCGGTGAAATGCAAAGGACCGACACACTGCAGTTACCGTGCCGATAGCACGAGGGGGGAATGTCCAAAGAGGGGACACTTTCCTTCCCTAACGCTGTTGACACAAATTTGGTGTAGTAAGGCCGAACCAATTTGTTGGCGCAAATTGCATAATGATACCGTTCACCTTCTTTGGATTTTCCCTCCATTGTGATATTACAAACCATAAAAGCATTAAGGATATAATCGTATTTTGAACGCACTTCATAACAACTAAGAAACAGTTTATTTTATTTAACGATAAGTAATAGTTGTGGATGAAGTATTGCAGATTGACTCTACGTCTTAGCGGGTTACGTTTTACTATAAAAATATCTTGCATGTGTTTGGATTAATCTTTGGAGCTACATAATGTCCTTATCTTTAAACGTAATCTTTTATCGTTTATCTTTTATTCGTTTTATCTCTTTTGTACGAAATGAAAATGACAGAAAATATTTTATGAAACAATTCACATAATTATGATTATTTTGCCATCTAGTAAAGAATTCTTTGTTAGTCAAGAAGCATGTAAGGCACAGGACTTATTTATCTCTCCAAAAATGTTATGTCATTCTTCAAAAGTGACAGCTGTAGCGTCATAAAACGTGTTGAGAGGCTCATAAAAGCCAAGAACAACTATTAGTGACTAGGAAGATTATTGAACAATTTATGGTCAACTGCAGCCAAAGCGAACGATTCGAAGCTCTTGAAACTGCTTACTTTCGTGTCATTGTTGACCGATAAGGAGTGCTGCAGTAGTTTGTCTTGCGAAAGGCTCTCGTGTTCACTATTCATATAAAGTGAAAATTAGCAAATAGCAAGTCTTTCTAATCGGTCTGCTTTTTCTATCGTTGTCTTTGCAGACGCAGCCACATCCGCATCGGATGACGAAGATAACGAATTCTACGATGCACAGGAGGAAGAGGGCTCCGTTACGCAGGAAGATAGCTCATTCATACTGAACATACCGGTCACGACGCATCACAACCATCGGCGGAACTCGAACGACGCCACCGGAAGCTCATCGGAAGGAGAGGACGGAAATAGTGAAACGCAGCAAGTAAGAACTTGTTTTTTTTTCCTTTCCGCCAACGCAAATAGATGATTAACGCCCACTTGTGTCGTTGTGCAGGTATTAGTAGTCGCCGAGAATCTAGACAATATGGATGTGACGGATAGGATATCTGTAAATAGTAGCCAAGCACTAACGCCAACACTGTCGAACCAATCGAAGGTGGTTCGCAAACGGCGGACCCGTGTCCCCGACAAGCCCAACTATCCGCTCAACCTATGGTCGATCATTAAGAACTGTATCGGTAAGGATCTGTCGAAAATTCCGATGCCGGTCAACTTTAACGAGCCACTATCGATGCTGCAGAGGTAAGTGTGAGCACACGCAAGCGAGTGAATTGAATCAACAGCAAGACATGATTAACATTTTACCCTCGTTTGTTTTTTGTTGTAGATTGACGGAAGATTTCGAGTATTCAGAAATTTTGGACAAGGCGGCACAGGCAAAGGATACATGCGAGCAGCTCGCGTACGTGACCGCATTTACCGTGTCCAGCTACTCAACGACCAGCAATCGTACAGGCAAACCGTTCAATCCACTGCTGGGTGAAACGTACGAATGTGATCGCACCGATGATCTCGGTTGGAGGTGTATTAATGAGCAGGTAAGAGTTCGTTTTGTTTAGGTTTAAGTTACATTTCTATTTGATAGAATATCTCATTTTTTAAATATTATTTAGCTTCTTTGCTAGACAATAAGAAATGAGATCCCAAGTAAAGTAGGTGACCGCTAACTGGCTGCTTTTTAACTGGTGTGCTTTTTAACTGGATGTTCGCTAACTGAGCAGTCAGTTAAAAAACACTTAAACGTCAAAACAGGAAACATGCGGAATCTCGTTGAGAGAGCGTCAACGTAAAATTATAAATTAAATGAAGGAAATTCGTCTTCTGTTAATGTTTAGTTCTCACCTCATATTATTGGGCACCATTAAACTAAAAAGTATAGTTTAAATCAATGCAAAAGATGTTCAAATCCATCGCCAAAAGGGAACAGGACATCCAGTATAAATTTCTTCTTAATCTTCTTTTATCGAGCAGAATGTTACCTTTTGTGCTTTATAGAACCTGTGTTTCATAAAATCACATTAAAAGGTGTACCGCTCTATACAAGTTTTTGAATAATCCGGCTCCAGAGTTACCTTCAGTGTTTATTTTGATACGTCGCGCAGTTGAAATACACGCCAGTTAGCGAACACTGTTTGATAACTGGCGGCATGTTTACAGCCAGTTAGCGGTCACCTACTGTATATATAATAGGCCACCCTATATAAGATAGAATATGAAACGCCATCTAAAGGAGATTCTTCCACCTGTCTTGAACAAAACTGCCTTAAATCGTACAGGATTGTCAAAAAATGTTAGGAACTCTTTATAAAATGTTGTTTAATTTTTGTATGTTACCGATTGTGTTTATTTGGTTTTATTTTATAAGTTATTAATTTTAAGTTAATATAGCAATTCCATTATGGATACAGTAGACTCGCTCGTAATGAGTTTAATCCGTTCAAGGCATTACTTATTATACGAAAAATTCTAAATCCGAGACACTATTTTCCATACAACGTGTATGAAAAGCGAAAAAGGTAGCTACAAGTGTATAATAGAAATAATGTTTTAAATATTTTATTTATTCCCTTCATTGGTTCTGAGCACAACAACTTTGGTTTTTATGAGCCAGTAGATCTATTTTCTCCCATATTACAACTCGATTGACTATTAGCATCGAAGCTCTATTCCATGCGAGAGCAATCATGATTGCGATCATTAATTCTCCGCAGCACCATAGGGCAAATTTTTGTTGAGCATTAAAATTAGCTTGTTATGCGATAAATTGTATTCTTTCCTCTTTCATATCATCTTCATTTTTCAGTCAATATGTGCTAGGAAAGTAGTTACGTTTATCTAAAAAAAGTTGCTGTATGAGCATTCGTCAAGACATTAGTTTCTAAATGAATAATATATAGTGAAAAGTAATTAAATGGAGACCATTCATGAATTTGAAACATGAATTAAAATAATAAATTTAAAGAATAATTGATAAAATTAAACTAAAGTAACAGTCCTAATCGATTTAGGTATATAGAGTTTAGAAAATTTAGTATTTTTTGTTTTTTTTTTATATGTTAGACAGAAAACTCATTAAATGAGACTTTTCCCCCAGTCCCTTGAGTTCTGTTTTACACAGATTTATTACACATGAATTAGCTGATCTCCAACGCATAATGCTGATCACAACACTTGGTTTCCCTTCTTGCAGGTATCCCACCATCCACCGATGGCCGCCCAGTACTGCGAGGGTCGGGGCTGGCGCTGCTGGCAAGAGTTCACGATGACGTCCAAGTTCCGCGGCAAGTACATCCAGATCGTGCCGCTCGGGTACGCGCATGTCGAGTTTCCCGCCACCGGCAACCGGTACACCTGGCGCAAGGTGACGACTACCGTGCACAACATCATCGTCGGCAAGCTGTGGGTGGACAATCACGGCGACATGGAAATCTTTGGCGAACGGGCGGCGAAAGGCGTCAAGTGCCACCTAAAGTATCTACCGTACTCGTACTTTACGCGCGATACGCAGCGGCGCGTGAAGGGCGTCGTTATGGACAGCTCCAATCAGGTGAAGTGGGTCGTGAACGGTACGTGGGACAGTAAGATCGAAATTGCACCTGTCACGTCGACGAGCGGCTCGACGGAGAACCCGGTGTACAAGACGGGCAACTACAAGACGGCCTGGACGCGCCGCATGCCCCCGCCAGACAGTGATCGGTACTACAACTTTACCCTGCTCGCCTGCCAGCTTAACGAACCGGAGCCAAACGTGGCGCCGACGGATTCGCGGCTCCGGCCCGACCAGCGCCTGATGGAAGATGGCAAGTGGAATGAAAGCAACCAGGAAAAGTTGCGGTAAGTTTGAGAATGTTGTGAGAGTAAGGAGAGTAAGAATTATTTCATGTTTAAACGTTCATTTGGCGTGGCTTTGCAGGTTAGAGGAAGGTCAGCGTGCCCGTCGCCGGCAGCGCGAGGCGGAAGCGGAAACGGCTGCGGCCGAAGGCCGTCCCTATCCACCGTACGAACCGATCTGGTTCGGCAAGGAAAAGGAAGAGGGAACGGATAATCTTGTACACGTGTACAAGGGCACCTACTGGGACGCGAAAGCCAAACAGGACTGGTCGAAGTGTCCAACCATTTTCTAAACGCCTTACGCGGGCACAGGAAACCTGGAGCATCGTTCGTCAAGTCGTAATTCGGTACACAGGGAAACGCAGTTCCCGTTCATACTCCAAGCAGCAACCCAATGCTTCTTTCCTAATGACCTAAGCGTGTCGGTGATAACAAAGATAGAGCAGAAGGAGAGAGATAGGAAGAGTTACAGTGGAAGGTATTGGTGGTAAGGCATGAATATCTATTTAAAAGAAAAGTTAAATCATGAAATACAGGATTCATAACATGTTCGAATAACTCCTAGCGCGCCATTAGTGGAAGGTGCGAATGCGTTGCCGCCGTGTTCGCATTGCCATTTCTCCGCGTCCAATGACCTTTAATTGGTGGTAGCGTCAGAGTAGAAGGAGAAAAGCATTTTGTATACCATCCTTGAACACACAAAACAAAACACTCCCCTCTAACAGCACAGGTATACCGGATCGGAATGGGTTTGTGCAACTGCAGGAGGAAGTATAGTTAAAATAGGGATAAAGAGCGTGCAATGCCACGCAGAGTTTGGGTATGGATTGTCACGTGTTGTTTGAATGAGAGCTTTTTCAATGTGTTTAAGCAAAGGGGTAATGTTAAACACCAGCGCGCAGCAACGGGAAAACACACAGAATGTAGTAACATTTATGAAATACCGGCAAACAAAAAAGGAAAAAGAAAAGATTCTCATAAGCAAAAAAACCAAACAAAATAGTCCTTACTGTGTGTTGTGTACAGAGAGAAGGAAATAGAGAGAGAGAGAGAGAGGGGGGGAGTGAAAACGGAGAGAAGCTTCTTCCTTTCCCCGCGGGTATAAAATATTCAGCGTTGTAATATTCTGATTGTCAGCTTCTCCAAAAACCGTTGCGAGCTGTTATTACTGTGTTTTTTTTCTTGCTCTTGAATATATCGTAGATAAACATACTAGTTAGTGACTTGTTGCGTTGGTTTTTGTTCATTTAAATATTTTCTTCTGTTATTAAATTTTGTACATTTGTCTATCCTTTATCTCCTTCCTGTGTCTCTTCTTTGCCTTTTCTCATTTATTTTAGGATTTTTCGTTTATTTTTAATATTTTATTTATTCATCCGTCATGGGTTATCGGGAAAAAGCAATTTGTTCGTAATAATAATAGTGAGCATGGAACTTTAAACGAACGGCTAAGGCAGCGATAGTAGGATACCACACACAACTTGTTAAAATATTCAGACAACGAATTACTTGTTCCAGTATCTCCTCGATTGAAGAGAGCAGTAGAGCAATACCTAACCCCCACTCCATTTGCTACAGCATATTGAGTTGAGTGTAATGGCTCCGTTAAACAACGTTTAGAATTTGTCTTTACTTTTCAAATCGTTCTTATTTGGTAGGAAAAAAAGGTTAATTGAAGAAAAGCAAGCAAAAGCAAACCACTATTACTACTGCTACCAATTACTCGGCCCGTCTACAATATAATACTAGCGTAATCGTGTTGATTAAAAAATGGCAAGGTTTTAAAGCAAAAGGCTTTTACACTAAAACACAGTTTCTCTCTCAAACTGATTTCCTTGCAGCCAAAAGAAAAACAGAAATAAGAAAATAACGCCAACCGAACAGAAGATGATACAACAGCAGAACAAATAGGAGAAGAATATCCTATAGAAGCATTCGAAATATTAGAATATATCCGCTATCGCAAGGTGGCACACTAAAAGGCGAGAACAGGGCTGATGTTTACGGTAAGTCCTTACTTCCCATACCTTAAAATGAGAGCGTGAGAGCTAAATGAGAAAAAATCGCGTAGCCGCGAATGGGAGGAAAAAAGAAATTATGTCCACGGAAATTGTAGTTTGTTACGCTTATGAAGCTATTCAACTTTGTGGTAATAAAACAGGAATGCGGTACAAAATCGTCCAACAACTCATACGGTTCGAATCGAGGGATTTCCCGATGGGAGCTTTTTTTTGCAACGTACTGTTGCGACGCAAATTTGAGAATAAGCATAGTTTTTATATTATATGATTATCCGCCAACAAAACTACTTTTCGTTGAATTGCTCAAAATAAAAAGTCTGAGAAGTCGATTAGCGCGAAATAAGCCATTTCCTATCGAAGATACTTAGCCTTGTCTAGGAAGTTGTTGGAAAGCCTCGGAAGCTCTGGAACACAGTTATGATCACCGATGAAGATAAAATCAATCTCAAATCAAAAGGAAAGGAAGGAAATCAAAAGGAGATCCGGCGTTTGAGAGTCCACATTTCACTCCAACAGTTAAGTAAACATTATGTTACGTTACGTTATGATGTTCATTCGTAGTTAGTGAAACTTTTACTATGCAGGTTATTGATACCATCATGGATACATTCCTTTTTGAACATCCTCAAAAATGATCTAGACCCTGGCGTGAAGAAACTTGGCTTATCTCTTCACTAATTTTCTCAACGCGACATCAGTCGTAAACACATCTCGTTTTTGCTATGAGCATGATATCAAATAATGCAAACTGGAGCTTTATCTCTTACAATGCAAAACCTTATTGGAAAATAATTCAGGTAATACTTTTATATGAATTATGTTTTAATTAACCTCTGCCTTGGGAGAGATAAAGATGCTCCAAAAACCAATGAAACCGTTGGAACTATATGTTCAATTTTGCCATTGACTGTAAAATAAGAAAAAAAAACTCGTTGCTGTAAGGAATACTTTTTTGTATATATTTTTCACCATTTTCACTTTTTAAAAAGATTCTTGAAGTTGCTTTCTAACGTCCAAACGTTCCTCCTGTACCCCCAAAACACAAAAAAAGCTCCAACCCGCTATCCCCCGGTTTGAAGATGATGGCCATGTTCGCCACCTCACCTTCTAATACGTTTCTTTTTCGTCCTTTCCCAACTATTCATTTATCTAGATTCGGCTAGGCTTGTTCTCGGGGTGTGTTGTTTGTAAGTCGTTTTAAATGTATTTTCCTTTTGCCGGGGGAGTTTCCCGGTTCACGATTGCACGGTGGTTTTTTGGTGGAATTAAATTGGAATTAATGGTAACGTGTCCGCGTTAAAAAGGGGAATTTCCGGCGTGTGTTCTGTGTTGAAAATGAATGGGATGGGTGACTAGCTGCATGCGGAATTGTTTCTTTTACTTCATCAGCGCGTGCACTACGGCCTTCGCATTCAGTGCCTTCAGATCGGTGTACGTTTGGCCGGTGCCGACAAACACGATCGGTTGCCCGGTAATGTACGTCATGGAGATGGCCGCCCCGACCTTATCGTCGATCGTGTCAAACTTGGTCAGCACGATGCCGTCAATGATGTGTGGTCGATCGCTGGACGAGTAGTCTGCCAGCGCTTGGTTAAACTTGACCAGTTGATCGACCGCCTCGTTACCGACCAGTGCCTCCCCGACGAACAGCACCAGGTCCGGTTCGTTCACTTTGATCAGCTTGGCAAGTGCACGCATCAGCGGCTCATTGTCCTGCATCCGACCGGCCGTGTCGATCAGTACCACGTCGATCTTGCTATCGTTCGCGTACCGGATCGCTTCCATCGCAATCCCAGCCGCATCCTTTCCGTACCCTTTCTCGTACAGCTGCACCATGCTCCGTCCACCGTGCTTCTCCGCCGGATGCAACGCGTTCAGGTGGCGCATGTGCGTCCGCAGCTGCTCGACCGCACCGGCGCGGAATGTATCGCACGCCGCAATCAGCACGCTCAGATTGTTCTCGATCAGCCAGAAACAAATTTTGGCCAGATTGGTCGACTTGCCCACACCGTTCACGCCGCAGAAGCTCATCACGAACGGACGGCCGACACGCTTTGCCTCCAGACAATCGCGCAGTATGTCCACGCGCCGTTTTGGCGACAGAATCTGCACCAGCGCCTCCGTCAGCGTGTTTTTCACCGTGGTGGCGATCGTGTCGAACGTACCGATCACCTTACCTTCTAGCTTGCCGGCCACCGAGTCGCACAGCTTCTGGGCAATGTCCGACGCCACGTTTTTGCCGATCAGATGGTCCCTCAGCTTATCCAGCGCCGGCTGCATGTCCTCCCGGGTAAGGTTCTTCGAACCGACCAGCCCCTTGAACATGGAAAACATACCGCCCCGACTCGATTGCTGCTTCTTGCTGCGCTGCTCCTCGTACTCTTCGTCGTCCTCGTCCTCCTCATCCTCCTCATCCTCCTCGCTGTCCGACTCGACGGCCAGATCCTGGATGCCACCGCGCATGCTGCCAATAATTTGATCGTTCGGCGTAAAGTCGCTCTTCACGTCCTCCGGCCGATCCTTGGAGCGGTCCAGATTTGGCAGATCCTTCGTGTTGCCGCCCAAATCCCACACGCGCATCTGCTTGCCAGACTTTTGCTGCTGGGGCGACTTGGGAGATTTTTGCTTCTCCAGCTTGCTGCCCTTTCCACTGCCACCCTTACCCATCATCTTCTCCGCAAACTTTTTGCGGCTCTCCATGATTAGATCCTCGCCCAGCTCGGGCCCATTGGTCCGCGGGGAGGATGGCGCATCTACCGCGCCCCCGTCACTGTCGGCCTGCTTCTTCTTCTCCGCTATCTTAACCGACTTCTTGCTAGCGCCTCCTCCCGGTGGCTTCTCCTCGCCCTTTCGCTCGATCATTGAGGCGACCGTTTTCTTCGACTTGGCCGAATCCTCGTAGCTGCGCATCTGCTTCGGCATGGTCGCCTGCTGCCGGCCCCACTTTTCTGCCCGCTCGAGAATGCGCTTAAACTCGGCGCCAAACTCAAAATCGCTCCCATAGTTGCGATTGTCCACGCGCAGATCGTTCTTGTACCGATCGCGAAACTCCAGATGCACATCGCTCAGAAACTTGTCGATGTACGACAGCTGCAGTATCTTCTGGAATGCGACAACAAACACCAGCTCGAACTCGTTGTCCAGCTTGTACTGGAGCGACAGCCCATCGTGATCGTACACTCCGGAACGTTCCTGAAAGGGCAAAGGGCAAAGCTCATTATTAGCCACACGTGTGCAATGCCGCAGCTCGCCAAGGTCGCCACTCACCTGTAAGATAACGCTCTTGATTAGCGCATTCACGGACGGGGCGAAGAGCTGGTTCGTGCTGCGGAAGCACCACAGCACGATTCCACCCTTGGTGAAGATCGTGAACAGGTCCAACATCCTGCCGTTGTGATGGGGCACGTATCACGCACTTACTATACTACGCAACGCAGAATAACAACGTGATGGGTGGGTAAACACTTAAAAAAATATTAACCTAGCTAATAACAAACGGAAAACGGAAATAACAACAAATGGCAACAATGGTGTGTACGTTCGTTTCGGTTGCGTATTGCGGTTCTATTCTTTTCGTCCCTAGCAGTAATTACACGACCGTTTCAGATAATATTCACACAGCGTTTCGGTCCAAAGTTTGCTGTGTTGGCGATAACATTGTTTTGAAACCGATTGCGTTGTCGTGTACTGTCATGCCGTGCTGTCACCTTAAGGGAGATTTAAACTGGGGTTGGGTGTCAGCGGTGGTACGGATGCCTTTTCTTAGTTTTCTTACGATGCACCCAAAGAACATTTCGATACGCTCAGTGTTGTTTGAAAGCACCGAAATGGAATTTTTATTTAAGTTGGAGATATTTTGTATTAAAAACTATAATGTTATTTTACTTGTTTTTAACAGCAACAATGTTTCATCTGCTGATTATTCTGAACCTTTCTATGAAAGAGAATTCACCTTTATAAAGCTTTTGCGTGACTTTAGAAAGACCAAGATTTATTGCTCCAGAATTGAAATTTTTACTTACGGCCAATTTTTATGCCAGTAGAAGCTATTTTCGTTAGAAAAATCTTTGCAATAATGCGAGAAAAATTGAAAAATTATTGCTCATTTCCCAACACTAGTTAGGGTGCTAGGCACATATGTGCCATAAAATATTTTAAGGTGTACTACCTGAAAAAGGAACGCCTGGTGGTACAGGAGTGATAGGTTGGAGACTGGTGTCAGTAATCCGTCGCATGCGATTTTGTCGCACAGTGAATTGCAAGTGCTGTCAGAACTTATCCAATTTCTATTGCGATTGAAGATAAGTTTTTTTCGTTATATGATTTTTATCGAATGCTTTTCGAACTGACACCACCACTTAGACATAGCCTGTATATCGATCTCTCGAAGGTCTGACACCCTCTGATCCCACCAACGAGCTTGCTGTGATACTCTACACTTCCTCGTCAAATTGGTCGCTGGTGAGCACCTTCATGATGGACCATGAGTTCAGCATCCTCACCATGTACACCAACCATCTTATTTTTCCGGATATTGTCACTGTTAGAATTTTTACCTCACCAAACAGCTCAACGAGCTCGTGTTTCATCATCCTTCTCCACACGCCCTGCTCGTTAATACCAATATAGACCTCAGCACCCGTTGCTAAAAGATGGCAAGTTCATTAACGTCCTTCGTTACCCTAGTTCAGGACTTGTGCTGGTAGAAGACTGTAAGCTTAGGCTTATTACTTCATGAAATATTACGGATGCAAATAAAATGCTCTTGAAACTTGACTAGATCACATACCGAGTTTAACAAATTGTAAATTATTATGCATTCCACGGTGGTATCTTTTCAACCGTAGGCCTATTACTAGTTCGTGTTCCTCGTGCTATTCCTGTTGGTCCGGCGGAAACAAAATCTGTCAACAGTTTTGGCGCGTTCTTCTCAAGTACTCTTCACTCAAACTTCATTTCGTTTTTCAGCTATATTGTTATGACTTGTTTGTATTTTATTTAAATGATAACGATTATACAAAAATCAAGCTCTACTCTAAAGGCAAGGGTACATGGCCCGAAAACTCAAAGCGAAAACTCAAAAATCTGAAATTTTTGCGTCAAAACGTTTTCGGTTCATGTACCCGGGTTTTGGTTAGCGAAAACTGGCATGCGAAATCTGGCAGGCGAAAACTGGTTGGCCATTTGTAAACAAACAATATGGTGCATCCGTGTAGTAATATTGAGGATATTTTTCGAAAGTATTTGACGGAATACATTATTATGAAAACTTTAGTGTCGATCAACCGGTCTTTTCACGCGTTTTGATGTTTAGAAAGGTTGGTATCTTGTGTTGCATATGCGCATTGTTTACATTCTGAGTTTTCGGTCTCCTATCAACCAGTTCTAGATTGAGTTTTCGTCTCACCGAGCCGAAATCAATTTGACGCAAAGTTTTCGGTAGGCCCTGAGTTTTCGGCGAAAACTTTTTGGCATTTCGATCCATGTACCGTGGCCTTAAATATCGTAACGAATTGATTTGAGCGTGTTTTTATTTCCCTTCAGGGTATTTTTTCGTTTATTGGGTTTATTTTTTACCCTGCCCCACCGAGAGCTGTCAACCCGTCAGCCAAATTGGTTGGTTGGGTGCAGCCGTTTTTGCGCACGGAAGCTCGCACACACATACACACCACGGAAAGCAGCAGTAGCAGCAGCAACTCTCGCTGTCTCTCTCACACACGCTCTCTTTCGGCGAACCGTCTGCCGTTGTAATTGTCAAACCGCCAGCGCAGCGTGCTCATTTCGGTGTGGGCTTTCGGAGTGTGTAGCAGCCAAGTTTTCGCAGAACGGTTTTGTTCGTCGCGCACAGTGGAGAGAAAGAAGAAAAGAAAAAAAAGAAAAGAAGGCGAGAGAAGTAAGGTGGAAAAAAGGCAGTGTTGCAGTGTATGGTGTATAAAACCCCGGCAAGTGGTGCAGTGGGGGAACAAAAAATTGGCGTTCCATTTTGTACCGAAACTATCAGGCATCATCAACTGTACAAAGCGAAGTAAGGTGAAAGAAAATCGCTGTTCTCCCAGTTGCGGGCGTTCGAAAAGGAACGTGTGTGTTTCGGTGTGTGGTGGTGGTAGTGGTGTCCCGTAGCGAGTAGCAGTGAAGTTTAATATTAGCAGAGCGAGATATTTTATTCTTCTCACTGTTTTTCCCCCGGCAGAATTGAATCGAAAGCAAAGGTAAATGTCGCGCTTTTTTCCTTATTATTCAGCTAAAATTTCATGTTCGTACTGTGAATTGTGGTCCTGTGCGTGTATGCGTGTGTGTGTGTGTGTGCGTGTGTTAAGGCGCCAGACGGTGGCCCCCTAAATTTAGGCCCCTTTCCGCTGTTTTCCTCCCCTCCCCCCCATCCAGTTTTCTTATGCTTGGCGTAGCGCTTTTCTTTCTGTATGAGCTGTGAAAACGAAAAATCGTACCGACGCGCTTGGCTCCCGGCCAGGCTGCCGTCTTCACCAGTGAGAAACAGTGTCCATGGGTGTATGTGTGTTCACACGAGAAGCGTTGAAATTTAAAATAAAAAGTGGAACGAGCCCACCACAGCGGGTTGGAGCAAAGGGCGCATCTCTGAAAATCTTTCAGCGTTCTCCATCAAAATTATCGATTTTTCTCACCCTAAGGTGGAAGAAGAAGCAGTAAAAGATTTTCATTCCATTTGTGGGGAGAGAGAAGCGAGAGAGAGAGAGCGAAAGAGAGCTGTGCGCGAGTGAGAGACGGTTGTGAGTGAGAACAAGTGGCGAGTGCGAGAAGCTTTCCTCATTCGTGGTGTGAAAGAAAGAAGGGAGCATAGGGAAAGGATACTGTACACGAGCGGGACAGCTGCATCATTAAATTAGTTTTTCCGGTAGGGTGAGGGTAACCCGCAGCGTATGCGTGTGTGTGTGTGCGATTTCCCTAAGAACGGTGGAAAAAGGGAGAAGGAAAGGCCCCGACATTAGGAACAAGGAAAATCGAATCATCTTCATTTTCATGGTGTGATGCGTGAGGCGTTGAAGAGGACGATTTCCGTGGGAAGAGGAAGTCGGATTTTTCTTGCTCAAAATCCAATCACCAGCAGGGCCAATCGGAAGAAAAACAGTTTAGATGCGTGTAGTGCGCGCGTGCGTTTAATTCACTGCGTGTGTGGATGCGCTTCGGACGGTGGAAAAATCGGAAAAGCCTTGAGCGTAGTGGAGAAATATAAAAACAACTAGCAGTGTGGCGGTGGTGGTGGTGACACACACCGCTCGGGAGAAACAGATAAAAACATTGTATCATTGAAGGTTGGTGTTTTTGGGGTGCGTGAAAAGTTGGTGAAACAAAAAAAAACGGATCTCACTCAACAGTAGGCACTGCTGCCGTTGTGTTGTTGACGTCTCGCTGCGGCAACGCCCATATACGAAAATCCCCTTGTGAGAGCAGGTTACTATGCGCCCTAGCTGTGTGTGTGTGTTTGGTGAGAAAAATGAAAAACGAAGATGAACTCGCGTCTCCTCCATCACGCTTACTAGCCCTTACTAGCGAGAAGTGTACCGTTTGCAAGCATTTTCAGGGAAGGAAATGAAGAAGCGAAGGAAGGAAAATCGGGATGAAAAACATAGGCCATGGTTGCTGTGTGTGTGTGTGTGTGTGTGTGTGTGTGTGTGTGTGTAAAGAAGGGGAGAGCTAGCAGTGAAATTCGGTCGGGTTCCACTCCGCCATCTTCATTCCACACTTGCGCTCGTGCTGTCTCTTTTCCCCTCAGCCAGGCGAGCAGCTCACGCCGTGTGAGAAGGACAGAGAAAGAATGGGATATTTTTATTTTACTTGATGACATCATCGCTCATCGCATTTTACTGCCTGTGTGCGCTTATCTTCCTTTCCCTGTCACACTTGCTGCACAATTTGCGTGACACGAGAGAGAGAGAGAAGGAAAGAGAGAGTGAGGTGGAGATGGACCGAAATTGAACACATTTTAAATGTAATTTATTTTAATTACATTTCCATTTCATTGTGCATCATGCAATACATATTGGCTACCGTTTAGCTTGCGAATGTGTGTTCAATTAACCGGCTCATTTAAAAGTGTGCGTTGTGAACAATGGGAAGAAAAGGAAATAAAAATAAAATGCACGGGCTTCCTTTGATTTTGATCTTTCACCTTACCGTTTTTCTCACTCTTTCTTTCCGCTACTGCTCACCAGTGGTGCAAGGGTGAAACACGCACACAACCGCACTGCCACCGCCGTCTCCATTTCGTCGTGGGGTGAGATTTGGGGTTCTGTTTTTATGAATTTGACCTCAAAGCCGTCACTGCACAATGGCCTTTTGCTAGGATGAAAGCTAGGACATGAAATTTGTTTTTCAGTTCAAGAAATAAAACGATGTTATAGCTCAGCATTAAAGTAAGGAAAATTTGTGTTTGTGTATTTTTACACTGAGTAGTTTTGTTCAAATAAATCGCAATATTTACAATATTTCTTTTTACTATTTTTTATTGAAATTTGTTTAAAATTTTCAACAAAAAAATAATTTCGGTTAATGTCATAAAACATCACCCTCAAGAAACAGTTGTGCTAAGAATGCCATTTTCATGAACAAATCTTGGCGAAAAAATGTCTCGAAACATCCCAAGGTTATTGGTTGTGCACTTTGAAAGTATTTGGTGACAAAATCAAGTGAGACCATACGTGACGGCGAAAATTATGCAAGATTTAAAATGGTATACAGAACCGGAACGATGACCTAAGCGGATGCATGTATCGACGTTCTATCGATTCTTATACGAAAGTGCTGCCTGGTATGGTGAAAAACACCTGACAAAATCTAGAATAGGTTTCAGGTCACAGCAAAAAGTTGATATGCTACCCCTCCTTAGAAAATTTGTTAATTGTTTTATTTTAATGTCATATTTTAAAATTCATAGCATTGTTTACGAGACGATTATGCATGAGTTTAAGTACGTAAATAGATAGTTTATTTATGTTGAATATATTTTTTTTTATGTAATTTGTTGTCATATTCTGTGCTACATTGTTCGTTGCTATCTAAAACAGACCTATATTTGAACGACTATTTCCAAAAGCAAAAAAAAAAATCGTGTAGTAAATTCGAAACAAAAATATAAGCTTTTCTACATTCAAGAAATGATGTAATATTAAGTAATTATGTTTTATTTGAACTAATCTAGACAGTTTAGAACATTTCACCTTGATTGCGGCTCTTCCAGCTTTATCCCTTTAATTGTTGCCAGTTGCCCACCGTGCAGTGTGAGCAAAATTTTTGGAAAGTGAGAAGGACCGTCGGTGGGAAAGAGAGAGAGAGGGAGAGATGTAGCTGAACTCAAAAAGGGGTCGCCATTAGTGTGACGAGAAAGCTCACCGCGGGCTCTTTCCCCATCATCACCATTTCGTTCGGCCGGGATATGCATTACAAATGCGTAGAGCGCAGTTTTTTCCACAATTTCGGTGGGAAAGGAACGCATACTAGTGCGCAATCTTCAACCCCGTCCGGTGGCAGTGAAATTGTCTTATTTAGATATATTTTGTGGGTGAGAAGTGTTTCGTTAATTTTGAGTTGGGAGGAAAGTTCTGGAACGTGTGTAAAAAAAACATTGTTTACTTTACTTTATTGCTTATGCATGTGTGTGTGTGTGTGTGGTGAATTTAATAGAACAAAAATGAGAAAGAGACAGTGAAGCACACTGCAACCGGGACACAGGAAACACAGTGCCCTGGAGGCTTGTGTGCTGGTGTGCCGTATGGTTTGGTGCGGAAAATGGTGAACAAGTGATTGCTTGCGTCGTGTGTGTGTGCTGCGTGCTGTAAGGGTAGCTAAATGGGGTGAAATGAATGAATGCTGATGAGATGGAAGAAGTGAAAGAAGCAATACAGAATGCGCGCAAGGGGTGCAATAAAACCGTGCACCAAAGTGGGTGAAAAAGAAAACCGAACGAGACGAGAAAAACAGAACAGACACGCACACACTAAGCGTTTCAGAGGGTGTGTGAAAGGAGGGAAAGGAGAAGGAAACGCTTCCACTCACCACACACAGCTTCATTCCCATTTCTCCATCAAAGTGCGTGCGTGTTCCGCTCGTCGTATGGCTGCGTATGGAGAGACGGAGCGAGAGTGAGAAAGAGAGTGAGAAGGAGCGCACTCACCACGTCTCGCTCTGCCGCGTACGTGTGTTTTTGCCGGTAGATTGCGCAATCGCGACGAGCTGCTGTTGCTGCCGTCAGCCGCAGTTTCGTTACACTGAGGAGTGTGTGTGTGTGTGTGTGCTTTTTCTATTTACTCTCTCCCTCTCTCCTCTCTTTTGCACACAACCCACAACGTAGAAGTTGTTCTTTCCGCGCTTGGTGTTGTTATTTTCAATTCCACTGCTCTGGTGTCCTCGACGCCCTCAATGGGAGGGGGGAGGGGGAGGGGGGTGGTTTTTTTGTGTTTGGAGGATAGGAGCAAACAGCGAATAAAAAACTGTTTTCTCACGAGACAGTTAATCCGTTCTTCGTTTCGAGGGGTCGGGTGCCTTCTGTGTCCTCGCGCGGACACTAAATCGTGACATTTTGCACAAATTGATTTTGATTTGTAGTATTGCAGGCAAAAGTTTGACTCTCTGTCCTTAACGGTAAAGGACGACGATATGCGCAACAGGAAGGAACAAATTAGTGAAATTAGTCTAGCTCAGGACAGTGATTTCCAACCGTTTTCATTCAGCGCTCGTTTTTTAAACATTTTCAATAGTACCGATATTGGTGAATCGTTTTTGAACGCGGAAGTATTGCAATTTTAACTTTGGTTCGAATGATACGTCCTATTTTTAATTTTCAATTTTGACCTTGGTCAACTTAATACGCAAAACGCTTTTGCAGACATTTTTTAAACCAAAGGTGTTCCACGATACACGAAGCCGATAATTTAAAACAAATATTTTTTTAATATTTGTCTATAGTGTTGAGATTCAGTACTGGGGCAAGGGTTATTACTACTAAACGTATTTTTGGCATTTAATTGAAGTTTAAAATTGTTTTTTTATTCAAACGGAAGGAATCATGCACGAACTTTTCAATTCAAATGTCTAATGTTAAGGATCTGGTATTTGATTCTTGTTGGGTTATCAATGTGTACAAGCTTTCAAAAAAGGAACCTGACACAAGTCTTATGGCTACAGGCCTACCTAACATTTTTTTCACATCCTTTTCCCAACAAAAGATTTCCACCGAAATACAGTTCCTTTATTTCCTTTTTATTCGCTAATTACGGTCATATCATATTGCTTACTTTTTCAATTTTCAAAGGTATAGAATTGTCATAAATATTAACGGAAAAACCGCTTTTACAAAGATGTGAGATATTTTTATGAAACTCACTAAAACACATTTATGTCATTGTACAAATACAGGTTGTCTCCGTGCAACTCGATCTTGTGGGTACATGTGGTTTTGGAGGTTGGACTACTGCATGGATAGCTTGGACCGATTTGACACATTTGAAAAATAATTTTCAATATTTGTGCTTTAAAATAATAGAAATAAAAAATACACCTGGCTATCCTGTACAAATCCAATGTATCGAGCTGAAAAGATTTTAACAAAAAAAATATCATAATTAGGGCATAGTAATTTGGCTGAAATAGGTAAATTTCAACTTACACGGAAATACAAGATACGCGGTCTCTTCCCGTTTTCCCCATCGACCGTGTATTTCGGGGACAGCTTGTATCGTCCAAAAATCGATGGCAAACAAGGCACAGGTTAGACGGGTTGGTCAGGTGAGCAGCTACTACCAACCGCCCTGCCGTTGTCGGTGGCTCTGCTTTACTGTGGTATCTGTTTATTATGTCCCTTACTCGTACACAGCAAAGATAAATATGTGGTTGAGCATATGTGTGCGTGTTTGCAAGGTTTTTAGGACGTTAAAGTAAAAAATAGATAACGGCACGTAAGCACGCAAATATCGCCACACGGGGCTTGCGTTTACAATTTGGAATTTCTGGTTGACTTTGAACAAGTTTTCCTTTTTTTTCTTATCGGGCGGGGGGAATATTAGTGTATGACTAATGGAAGGAATTGCAAGCGAGGGTGTGTTATATTTTCACGTGACATTTATCGGTAAGATTTCGATATCGTCAACGTAAATTTTCGTTAATTGTTTGGTAAAGATTTAATTCTTTAAATCCGGAATTGTGGTTAGTACTCAAGTAACCCTTACAGTATAGTATGAATTTTCCTTTGTATCGGAGGATTTTGTGAATTTCTACACATACTTGTATTATTCATATTTCTATGATTTATATTTCCACTCAAATATCATGTAATTTTAATAGCGATATTTAAAATAAATCATCACAATGATATATGAAATTAAAATTTGTTTTAAGATAAGATCACACCTTCGAAGAATACAAAAACTCCTTACAGGAATTTATTAATTCGTTTTTTTTTTTCATTCAGTTGTAACGGTCAGGCTTAGACGATTTTTTTATATTAATTGATACTTATGCTGACTGCAGTAGCCAATTATTGTGTGATGTTAAGGTTAATAGAAGTTTTATGTTTACTCTACAATATACTAAGATACTTTGTCTAGCGAATTTACAAGTAGTAATAATCAATTATTAGTATGTGATACTAAAACTACCATACAATTTATTTTTCTCCGAATAACCTTTACTGGTAAACTCAACAAGGTTTTTTAATAATAAACACTTAGGACAAAGATTATTCGTTTTCTTATCGTTAATGCAAACCACTCACATAAAAATGTTAATTGAATTGTTCTTAATAAAACACTGAAAAGGTATCTTCTTCTAGTGTAAAATAAGCTCAATGGTATATTCCGGCTATTGTGCTGATTTGTTTTTTTAATCATTCTGTTTCACGTCCTGTCCCTGCTAATATATATGGCACCCATCCAATTCTTGTGATATTTACTTTGATTCGTAGTTCGCATTACATGGCCAAAGATTGCCTTCGCATCAAGAAATACAAATTGAAACACACATGAACATGGACACACATTATTAACGCTAAGAAACGAGCAAATAATAGCTTTCAGTAATTTTAAAGGTAATATAACCTAAATTAGTAATGACATTGTATTCCTCCATCATTATAATTACTAGATAACACTATGGCACTAAATGTAGATGTATAACCAGGCCAAAAGTGTTGCTTAGCTCTTCATCTGTAGCTAGAAGGTTTTCTTTACCTAACAACAATAAATGGATCGTCAATAACTCCATATTTGTGTGCCGTTATATTTTCTGCGTTCGAGTGATTCAAGTCCAAAAAGTAGCCATTTAGTTTGGTAGTTAGTTTACACTAGAGCTATTCAATTATGGGACAAACCAACGAACAATAAAGAGCTTCTTTTCAATAGTAATGGTCAGGGCACAAATCTTTACGTGCGAAAAAACCCAACGAAAACTATTTCCGAGCAATTTATTGATTTTGTCACATCTTACGCTATAACCGGCATGACATAACGAACATCCCCAACTCTGTTCTTTAGAAATATAAGCTCCACCATAAGACCTGCTGACCTTACGGAACGTATCAGCTTTCTCAGATCAGCCTATCAGCAAAAGGCAGATTGCGTACTGGCCTTATTAAGCACAATGAAAGCAGTTCAGAACCATCCCGGCCAAATCCTCTCCGTCTGCCAAAAGTGAGCCAATAAATTCCATACATTACATTAGCTGGAAATTATTTTCAAATTAGTACGCGCACACACGGCCCAAAACAGTTGCCAAGTGAGGCTCGGCGTAGAATTGCTGCACCCGTCGACAACTAGCTGTCCACTGCTGTCCCTTTATTTGGATTAGTCCCAAATGTGGATATTATGCTGCACAGGAGTCAGAGCAAGGTTTCCTGTTTTGTTGAACTTTTTTTTTATGTGACGCTTTAGACCTTTTTATCTGCAACTTCCTTCCTGCCCGGAGTAGAAAAGGGGCCAATCTGGCGAACCTGCCGGAATGTTATGGTCGATATAAAAGTTAAATTGCTTTCGTGTCGAACGGTGGCATGGTACACCTCTCCCTGGGCATAATGCCAACTGCAACAACAGCAGTCTCTCAACAAGGTCGCCAATCAGGCGGCAGAAGAAGCTTTTGGTTTCGCATTCCTGCACCCATTCCTCAGGTAGTGTGTGTGAAAATCGATTTAATTTTTTATTTACTAATGCTTATGCTTCCTTAGAACTAAGAACATTTTAATATTAATTTTTCCCCTTGAAAAAGACACTTAGTTCTAAGTAAAAAGACTTCATTACACGTTCAATATCCATTATTGTGGAACTGAACCTGAACATACTCACTCTCGTTGTATTGCCACGTATTAGAGACAATGTAATGTGGGGGAGGGAAACAATGGCCGGCTAGTGTTTGAATTATGCTGCGGGAGGTAATACCATTTTTTTTAAAAAGGCCCTCTGCAAACCCCCGCTTTCCTGTCCCGTCACGTTACAATGAGCGCATGATGGGCGAAACAGGGCAACAGAGGAAACAAAATTCCGACACACCACAATCACTCATTCTGGTGTGGAGTGGCGTTGGCTTTCGTCGCTTATGCTTGGTGCGTTAAAGGTGACACGACGATGGCGTATTACCACCCATTTCCCTTTGTTCTAATGAGGAGTTGATTGAATAAATATTAAGAAAAATGGTTCTTCTTCTATTACTATTAATTATATTTTTATTGCATTATTAAAAATTAATCTCTGAATATTGAATCAATCACAATGATGTCTGATATAAAAATTTATTTCTGAATTTATCTAAGTAATATGGCCTGACCATTCCTTTACCAAATTTAAAAACATCTACATCAAATTCAAAATCCTTTTAAAGGACTTCATTTTATTTTTTTATACAATCTATTCAATTTTTATTAATCGATATGCATACTGGCTGACTGGCCATTTTCCATTGTGTTGATCATTAAACTGATTAAAGGACTGATTTTTAAAAATATTGTTGTTTAATTTTTACTGATGTTATGTATCACTAGTTATTTGACGTTGTTAAGAAGCATGAAATGAGCCATTATACATGCATCATATACACAATTTGGCTTTTAAAATGGCTTCATCATTTAAACGTTCTTACCCTTTGTAATAAATTTCAATAAAAAGTTCCGAAATATAGTGTTTAGAATGAACCTCTAGCACTTTGAATTAAAGAGCCAACTACTAGGTTCCTCTGCAGCACCTCAATATATCGAACGCATGTTGCAGATAGGGTTGATTTTTTGTACTTCAAAATACATAATGCTGTCAAACAAAGCGGCAGAATAAAGGGCAAAAAAAGGCAAGCAACACCAGGCAGTTGAAAAAGGGCACCCAAAGGGCAAATGAACTTTCGTCGTTCCTAAACATTATCGACGTGGAAAGACATGCCAAGCCGTACCACCATCACCACACAACATCATCCCCCATACGGTGTTCTTCATGCGTGCAAAGCCCTTTCTGCTTCTGGTCGCTGCACTTGTGTGCGGTTGTGTGTATGTGGAAAAGGGCAGCCAGCATAGTTGGTCAAGGTGTCAAACTGTGACAGGAAGCGATGATGGAACACAGGGAATAGAAATGGGGTTAAGCTGTATGGTGTATTTGTTTGTATGGCCGTGTGCGGGTGGGTGGGTTTGTTCTTTACAGCTTTATTCGATTGTTTTATGCATACGCATTCTACATATGAATGAAAATATAAATGGTCGGGCAGCTGGCATGGAAAATGGGCGGTTTAATGCACTGTTGTGGAATGTATTCAATTATAATACGGAAGGGAAAAATGGCTCCCAGGAAGGATGAGTTTAGAGAGTCACGTAGGTTTTGCGTAAACATCTTAAGGTTTTATTTTTGTTTTGTTGAAAACTTTAGTTGATAGCAGTAATCGCTTGAGAACCTCTCTAATCGCAGGATCAATTACAGTCGTTGTCGCCAAACATTTTTTTACAGCCCTCATTCATGTTCATGGCTTTTGCGTTGTCATTTTTTTTTTATAATTCATTTAAATTATTCACTCTAATGCACCCGTTTTTGAGTCTTTGGTACATCTTTTCGTTCCTTTGTTGTCGATTTTATCGCCGAATAGATTATATATCTATTTTTTTATTTCAGAAGAGACGGCCAGGCCGTATTGCTAAGAATTTAAAATTCATAATTGGGGGTACACATGGCAGACGATATGTAATGATAATAGGAAGATTATGTTACAAATTTATATGTGTTACAGCAAATATCTGTTATTGATAAAAAAACGAAGAAGTTACAGTAGAACATTTCAATTTTCTGTTCAATCCAAAGAGGTTTGTTGCCTTTGTTTCTTATTCAATTCCAACCATTTAAATAAAAGATATAATTTAATGTAGTGTTTTATGCGCCCGATGCAAATATGTTGCAGTTCCATGTTATTATTAACTTCAGGTGTGGCTAGCCAGTTGTTGAATGTACCAAAACTTTTGAAACGTTTGCAAACATACCGAGCCTACACACCAAACAAAGTTTTCTACATCCGGCAATTGCTTGCCGGTCGACCATTGCTCTATCCGGATGGATTTCCGTATGAATTTTACACTATGACAGCAGGTGAAGAAACACCACGAATATGCTGTGACCGTTTCTATCACCAACAGTATTTTTTCTTTCCCCATTTCTAAGCTTCCACAAGCAGAAATGTGTGAATTTTAAGTTTTTACTTAAACGCTATTCCAAGTAGAAAAAAAAAGACAGATTCCAGTTCGACTTGAGCGATCGATCGCTATGGGTAGTGTTTTATTTTCGTACCCGACGTGTCGGTCCACTTGAACCAACACACTCGAACAACCCGCTGCTCTTGACCGAGCAAGAAGATTGGCAGAGATGAACCTTAGAAGTAGATAGAAGAATAGCGGGTGGCATATGAGTGCTTCTGGATTGATGATAAACCAAATATAAAAACGGTCACTAGCGAAAAGTTGTGTCGGCACGGGGAGAAGACCCATCAAGGGAGAACGCCATGTTAGCACTCTTAGATGTTGTTCGATGTTGGCGATGCTGTCGATGCTGTCCATGTCTTCAGGGCTGATGTCGTTTCGCCTGTTTTTGTAGCTCGCAAACGGGAAGTAAAAATAAAACATCGATTTCAAAGACGCACTTGCGTTGGAAAAGCAGCAAAAAAAGGAAACGGTTCTACAAGGAACAGTGAGAGAACTTTTGAAATAAAGTTTCTTACAAATATTTACAATCGTAAATAATACAGATTTTTAAGGAACAAAAAAAAATGGTACAAGGCTGTAATCAGTTCGAGAAGCATTAATTATAATCGTTTAATTTGAGCACATAAAAAAATGAGACAACAATATATTGTCGTTCTAGAAGCAAGCCGGGACTGATGTAATCAAAAAGCCATGGAAAGGGCACGATCGTTTGATCCATTAACTGCTCTGCTGACAGTTTATTTGCTACCATTTATATTACAAGATTCGTGATGTAAAATATGTATGAAGCTTCCCTATGTTGGACTTGTCATCGAGAGTTCATTGTGCCCTTCGTGCACACCAGAAACAGGAAGCGCATGGATCTGCCCAGGAAGCACGCGTGTGTATGTCTGTCCTCTGTGTGAACTGGATGAGAATGTACAGGATATATATGATACGGATATTCTGCACACACACACACTAGCGTGCATGATGTCACACACTGGTGCCATTTTCATCACATGCGCAGTAGAGAGTGGTGTGCGGATAGAACACGATCTCGATTGACTGGTTGACTTGTTAACATCGCACCAGAAATCAATTCTTTGCTCGTATGACAATTTTTGTTTTGTCAAGATAAAAAAAAAACATCTGTGATGAAATTTTGTAACTTTCAATTGAAGAATCAACCAAACGAATTGGTATTCAAGCAATTTAACTTTTTAACATCTTTTTTTCTCGGCATTCATTAAGGCTTTGATACCAATTTTAGACGCTATAGAGGGGCGTGCATTGGCGCGAGTAAGCGGTGACTAAATTGCCCTCCACAATGATGATGATGTCACTGACTAGACACTGGCTCTCTGCTATCGTGGCCTGCCCGCCCGGTACCACAAGTGCATTAGTGTCACCAGGTTAGCGTTGTGTATGTGCCGCCTGTCTGAAGTGCATTGCAGAGTCTTCTACAATACGCCCGCTGCTGTAATCAAGGGTCGTTGTCGCTCACCAACCCCCCTCCCGTAGTTTCGTTTGTGTTATCTGTTTGTGTGTTTGAAAAAAAGGGTTGGAACACCTATGCTACATTGAATTCGATGCGCCTACAAGTGGTATGTCAATATGAAGCTATACAAAAAAATGGCTAAACAAACTAAGCTAGCGTGGCGTTTGTTGTTATACAATGTTTGCGATGATTAGCAATACGACCGGGGCCGTTTCTGCGGAATAAAAAACTGTGTGTTGCAAAGATTCTATACGGGCGATTGGTATGCGGGCAGAAAAAGTTTAGAACGCTTGGACGACAATGACACATTATTGTCGTTTATATAGCGAACAGATGCGTTAAGAATGTTTTAAGAGGACATTTTTAATCTACGTTTTGTTTAATTTTAACTCATGAATACATTAGAAACGTATAAAAAACTAACAAAACACGAAAATACTTCAGGCATAGAGTAAAACTTGATAAAATCTCCATCTGGGCATTATATTTTCACAGACTGTCTCCGCTGAAAGCTCCTTCAAGCATATATTCTTATCACATTTCGTGGATTTTTTCGACATGGTTATTGACATTTTTTTCGGACAAGGTAAATGTAGAAAATTAAAGTACAAAATCCTAGAAGTTTTCCACATGTTCTACATTATTGTCAAGCAATCTGTAAACATATATTTTTTTCGTTACAACACATTTTTAGGAATTAAAATATGACATTCAAAGTCGTTCATATTCGGATGAATGTGCATGTGTAACGTTATTAAAAAGCTTAACACTGAAGCATGTATCTTAGAGCATATGGATAACACGTTGCTAAAACGAAGTGAATTTATGAATTACTGAAACGATTTATGAAGCTTACTCCTAATAAATTATAATGACGTAGACGTGCTGACTTTTGCAGGGTTTGTACTTAAATCGATTCCCATATTTCGGTCGCTTATCATCATTAGGTGTGACTAGCCCGCTTGTAGTAAGTACCAAATGTCACCGAAAGCCCCAGATTCGCCAATAAGGCTCGGACAGGCCTTGATCGATATCAATTGTGACAGAACACAAAACATACAACGAAAAATAACGTACGGAAAAGAAGTAACAACGTTGGAATAATCAGAAGTCTTATTCCTTATTGCATGGAGCGGCTCAATAAGGAAACCTTTTTTAACGAATCCTTTTTCCGGTCCGTTGAGTTATGTCTCTTATCCAAGATTCAAGGTTATCCAAGGTTAGTTAACATCTTATCACAAGCCTGAGTGATTGTTATATTGACTAGTAACAGCTATCCAGCTAGACAACCTCCTAGAGTCGTAACTAAGAGATTATCCTACCTTATTTAAGATCATAGGTTCGAATCTAAGGTATTCGATAAATTTTCAAAGAAAGTTATTCTCATTAGGCGAAGTATTATACATGCTTGAATTGAACGATTGAAAGATGATCCTATCCTAAAAGAAGAAACCCCTATCAAACATCGAGATTATTGTCAGTCAAGGTTAAAATTATAAACTGGGGGACCAAAAATTGGATGTCAGACGCCTTATAACGCGACATTGCAAACATAAATTTCGTAGTTTTGCCCATTGTCTTCGAACGACTTGGCCTCTTCAGGTTGCTACCTTCGAATGAACTTTCGCAAGGAAGCCATCTTCCCTGCTTGTTTGCCCTTCCGAGGAACTTTAACCAGCTTTGCGTAACTAATCAACCGCAGCAGCAGGGGTCAGGTCGGCTGGATAGCAGCTTTTGAGCTAATAATGGTTCACACTATATACCCCCCATCGCCATCATCATCATCATCGATTTCTGTGATTTCTTCGGTCTCCGCCCGTCGGACGAGCGTTAGTTTGCTCTATCTCTCTTACGTCGTAGGACCGGAGACGACCGTACGAAATCTAATCTGTTCTACTTCGTTACGCGCCCTCCACGTCGATGTGTGTGCGTGTGTTCCGTTCCCGTTTGCTCCAAATAAACTGGCGAAAAGCAAATCGGGCAGAATTGGTAAGGTTTCGCTGAAGACGCGAATGTGGCAAGGGAAGAAACCGCGCTCCCTGTCTACACCTGTGTTTGGCTATAACCTGCTACAGTTTGGACATGCCCCAAGATAAGGGACCATAAAACCGGACTTTGCCTTCGCATGATGTTTGCTTAGTGTTTGTTATGTTTGAAAAAAAAAAATGTTCTCCGTCCGAATGAGACAGTTCCACTGTTCACACTGCAACATGCTTTTGCGATCGGAAACTGTCATTGGACAGTAAATCTTCATTAATTTAAGCAACAAGAGCACACAGAAGTTGTAAAAACACACCGGCAAGTTGTGTGTCGATGAAACTGTTCCACCAAGAATCATCTTCGACAGCTCCTAAAGGATGTTTGTGGCTGGTGAGTCGCTGGCTTGGGGGCTGATTTGTTTACTTAGCGCTTTCCGATGACACCATACCGTCAACAAATGTGTGGTAATTAGCTGTTCTGTGCGCCTTGAGCGTCCATCCCGCGGACGTAATGGTGTTTCGCATTTCCCTTCCGAACGAGAAGCATGTCTTCTGAGGTGGAAGAAAGGCAACAGCAGGCAGACCAGAGAAGGGAGAGTTCAGTTTGTATCACTAATTATTATGACCTAGTGTGATGAATCGTCACCGGGGGGCCTTCGGGGCCTGTGGACCACACCCTTTACGCGCGTTACAGTAGGCTGTGTGTTGGTTAGTTTCGGTCGTTTGCTAGCGTTTTGGATGCAACGATGTGTAGCGGAATTTGGGGCAAGTGTGTCATATTAAGCATTTCATGCTATAACTCACTAAAACCTGTTCATAAAAAATGAGCATAAATTACATGCTGTTTTGGGATAAGGGACAATACATCTAACTTGATACAATCACAGAATTTTATGGAAAAATGGATAGTCGTTGAGGATGTGTCACATAGAAATTATCTTTTATCAAGGATCACTTTGTCGTGTTTATACTGACCACTGAGCAACTTTCCATGATCCAATTACAATAACGCATCACCATCTTAAGCCGCTGAAAACGCAACAACAATAGTTACTTTGCAAAGAGTTCACTGTCATGCAAAAAAAAAAAACAGGAATGGCACTTTTGCATCAAAGTTTTGCTTTATGATTAAAGAAAACTGCTCATTTAACAAAGATTGTTATTCTTGGTTAATCCCACAAAATATTATGTTTGGTTTTTCTTTGTTTTGGATTCAACCACTTACTTTCGTTTTTTTTTTTTGTTTTCTACTCGCTTTGAAGGCGTTCTATGTTTGGATGAATTTAATTTCAGTCATTTTAAATTTAATTTCAGTCATTTCCGATGCTCAGCATACAAAGGTTTGAAAAGCATGAGAATAATTATTTTTTTCTCATGCAAACTTGTACAATATATAAAGGTGTAAAAATGAATATATTTGTGCACTCTGTAATTTAATTAAAAAATTTCTAAAGAAACGACTGAAGGCAATCTTGCCCCGAGTTCCGCTAGTGAGCGAAATAATGTCTAACCTGAAACAAATGTTCAATCTTTCCCTCTCACTCCCTCCCACTGTCTATGTCTCTCTTTTAGGTATATGAACAACAGTCTCATTAGAATATTCAATCACCTCATAGACTCGTTGACTCGGGAGCTGCTACTGTAAGGCGGGCGGACGGCAACGGCGCTGTGTTCAGCGATGGGTCATTTCCTTCCCCCGCGGTGCGCTTCATTTTAGTAGTATCCACGGACTCGCACACTGGACACATCCAGCAGCCAGCCCCGTGCTGCCGTGAGCTCATCGCGCTTCCGTTGGAGAACCGTTTGGTGCGCTCGCTAGTTTGTGATGAAGATGGTTTTTGATTATTCATCCGATCCTAAAAAAACGAGCGCCCACACGCTTTAGCTGAGTTGAAACGACACTTGCCGCTTTTTTCCGCGCTAGTGTGCCCTCGTAGAGTGCGCGGGAGCGTTGAGATTATTTCGGTATTTCGTAACTGTGAAATATGAGCACAGCACAGCACCTTATTATACTACACATAGCTAGGTAGTGTCGTGCTGGTGGCACACTGCACTTAGAATGCAAAACAACAACCGTTGCAGAACCGTTCCGCTGTGGTGCTTCTTTTCCACTGCCACCACGCGGTGTTGTGTTACGACAAAATGTGACCCAAAAAATGGCAACAGCAAAAGGAGTAGCGATAGCGGGAGAGAACGCTTTCGGTTGTCGTGAGGGAGTTTGCATCTTCTTGGTGCGATTGTGCACTGTGTCACAATTTAAGAACGTAATTATTGCGTTGGTTTACAATAGGAAAAAAATGTAAGAAAAGTTAAAACAATCAATTATTGTGATAATTTATGAACAGAGGTGAGTGTTCTTCATACGACTCAACAACATTCCTCATCAAGCTTGTGCTAATTTGCTTTGTAAGCTGAATTTTGAATCAATAAAATTGTACGCAATACTCTGTAACATACTATGTTCGAAGTGTTAGTTAAATATCAATTATAAATATATGTTAAAATTAAATTAAAAATAATAAATGTTACTTGCAATTTGTGGGTGCAAAAAAGTTAGTTCCAAAATTTTGGCTCAAAGATATCGAATTGTTTTTTATATAATTATGTAAAATACGTATATAAGAGCATTTTTTAATATTTTTTTATGTTCGTAGTTAGGCCCGTAGTACGGCCAGGCGGTATTGCAATATTTTTTTATTTATGTCTGAAGTACAAATCTAACACATTAAACAACACAAGGAATAAAAAACGTAGATCAATTAGTTGTGTTTTTAGCTGTTTTGTGTTGTTTTATTTGGAATCATCAGCTGCAGGAATCAGGAATCATGCTTCTTATATATTCTGTCGCATGTCAGTGAATTTGATTATTTCTAATTTCTGTGTATGTAACTGTTTTCTTAGCCATTTAAGTCATTTTCTGATAATTTTAATTTATTTTTCTTTTCCATTTATTTCTATTTAATTCGCAATACAACTCTTTAATTACAACCCTATAATAAGTATAATAATTGTTATAATTATCTTCCAATATTTTCAACAATTTACAACTTTTACGGAACGTTTCCTTAGGCTTAAATTAAAATATGGGTCATAATTTGTCCAAACATTAAAAACCAAACACTATTAAGCGTACAACAAGGGTTCAGCGACAATAACGTAAGATGAAGTCATCCAGTACACGGCGGCACACCCAAGCAGTGTGCTAAATGTGTGCAACCGCCGCATTGCATTGGCTGCAGGCAACCAACCTCAGCAGTAGCGCAGCGCAGAGGAAATGTTTTTCTTCCCCTTTCAAACTGTTTTCCGATAAATTTACTGCATTTTCCTCAACCACGGTAAAGACACACACACACACACACCACACACTTATACAGACGCTGTATCAACATTTTCCCACCCTATAGAGGCGATTTGAAGCACCAGCGAACCGGCTTTGATGGTGATGGAGATTTAAATCCAAAAATTTGCGTCGCGTCGTCGTCCGTTGTTGGTCTTTCACCATCTACCCCACCCGTCACAAGGGAGCGCTCTACGGTTCGGTCGCACTCCGTGCGGCGTGTTGGACCTTAACGAATTCAACGCTGATTTAGTCATAGCCTAAAAATAACGCATAGCCGTGCTTCTCGCGCGCTACTCAAGTGCCGCAGCAACGAACGCCACGCTACTGCTGGTTCTCTGTTTGTCGTTTGCTGGTGCTGCATTGGCGCGATGCGCCTTCCTGCCCGAGCTGGTTGTTTTGTGTATGCGGTTTTCCGTCCCTCCCAAAGCTCATCGCCGTTCGTTCTACAGCTCTTGGACTCGCTATGAGTGGTCAACCCCCACTACCGTTCGGGGGATAGAACCACGACCATGAAAATTCGAAACGGAAAGGACAGAAAGCACCGGAGAACACACAACACATCTCTTGCCTAAAATTTCAATCGCACTTGTGAGAGCGTGCGGTTTGTTGTAGTTCGGGCGGGTCTGTAGTGTTGGTATTTCAAGCATTTTTGAAAGGGAAATTAAAACTGTGGTCATCTCGCTGGTGTTAAGCCGAGCCGGGCGTTTTTTTAATTGAAATATTAATCGATTGCATTCTACTGTTGACTCTGATCATAGAGTGTGTCAATATTCAATTTGTGATATAAAGTGCTGCAATTGTGCTATCATGTGTGCCAATCATTGTGTATCTTTATCATGTTGTGAGAAATGTTGATAATTTTGTGATATCATACGTCGTCACTGCTTGTGGTTCTGATCTTTCTGAGCACCGCTCAGTATAGGGGTTATTGGGGCAAAATGGGTCACCCTTGGATTCGGTCATGCATACGAAATTCTGGATTCCTAGTTCTTAATGGTCTCATAAGGAATGTTAAGAATTTCTGTCAAAAGCGGAAAACTATGATCGAAATATTCAAGAAAATATTTTGAAAATTGTCGAAATAAAATAAATAATAGAAGACTCTTTTTTATTATTAAGAAGAATTATCATCACTGATAATTTTCTTTTAAACTAAAATTACATTAAAACTTGGACTCCTAACCTGAAATTTCGCCTTTCAATTATCAAACAAACTGTCCAGTTTCATCACGATAAGTTCTTTGTTATTTTTATTACGAAAAATCTTGGTGGCTCATATTACCGCATGGAGTGGCCCATTTTGGCCCCGTATATTTGACACACATTAAACGGAGTTTTTTAATTGTGTTAAAAAAATCCTTAAATTATTGTTGTACTTGTGAAATTCCCTATGAAAGATAAAGAAAACATTCTAATTTAGTTTTCCATGGTTTCTACTTCGTTTCCTCCTTAAGTGACCCATATTGCTCCGATTATCCCTAATACACCGTGAGCTCATCGTGTGCTTGAGAAAGTCTTTATTTTTAACGTCTGATTGATGCACTTACATCGCACAATTTCATCCCGCAAAGTGCGCAAACACACACACACACACACACACACACCGGTCCTAACCTGATTCATAGTCTAAAGTAAAATGAACTGAGTTTCAGCAACACATCACTCTGCCATCCGTTCAACCTTTTGAAGCTGTCGACGAACAAATAAATCAACAAAACACTGTAGAACACGTTTAATATAGCATTAAAACCGTGCCAGTGGAGCAGCAGCGTCGCGGCGAGCGCTGAAATGCAGATTTGCCTAATATGGAACCAAAGTGGTGTTGTTGGAGGGGTACCTCCGTTTTAGGCAGTCGCCGTTCGTTCGCAAAGTCCTCCTATCTCTCTTCTCGCACGAAAGGTCCCTACCGGCTAAATCTAGGCTTTGGGGTTTATCAGCATCGATAGATCTTGCTGCTGGGTGCTTCGGGTTGGTTTGTTCGTTTTTTTTGTGTTGGATATCATGTGAGTGCAACTCGTGATCGTTCGGTGATCGCGATGAGCAGATGCCTACGTAATCCAGTGTTCGTTGAGGTGTTTCAAAAGTTTCTTATAAACGTGAAATTGTCTTAACTATTCAACAGAAATCCTGTACCATACATTATTTAGATGAATTATTATCTTACCCCCATCATGTGATTCTTGATTTATTGGAAAAATCGTTAACATGTTGTAGTGGCTGTGCACACAACACCAATGTGTTAAACATTTATCATCATCCCCCAAGTGTTCGGGAGCGGCCCCCAAGAAGGGATGGGATGTTGTTTTGTGAGGTTGGGCACTGTGTTTACAGCACACACAGCACACACTTTTAACCTTTTGCTGCTCTCACAACACCGGTCGTGTGTGTGTGTGCGCTGTATGTGCAAGGTCGATTCGATGATGCTCCTAAACTCCTCGTATGTGCCATTCCCCGCTCAACACAACATTCACATTGGCCACAACAAAACAACAGCGTCGAGCGGTGGAAATAAACAAATCCTCACGTTCCTCATTTATCTTCTTATCTGTTGCTGTGGCGGAGTTTGTTTAAAATACAGTGAAACTTGATAAAGATAGAACTCAAGGCACTTCAAAATAGTAATCGAATCACACTTTATAAAAAAATTAACCTTAATTAAAAAAGCAACCTCCAAAAATCTCTTTTACATAGGCTTTACAATTGTATCTTGTAGAGAGGATACTCATATACGAACCTGCGGCTCTTTAAAAATTCTATTCCATCTCAAATACGAGACTCTTACATCCAATTTTGACTGCATATAATTAAACTAGGGAGAAAGGTTTTTAGAAACCAACGAAAAACTCTTCAATTTTAATAATTTGAATTAAAGGGTTGAAAATAACACATTTATTTGTATTGCTCATGTTTAAACTAATTTTCTCCCCCCAGAACAGCTCTAATGTGCTTGTGTGGCAGCATATCAGCACCTAACCCTCCGTGCGCGGGTGACATCATGCTTTTGGTCCGGTTATTGTGTTTGATTCAACCCGCCGCCCGCTCGCCAATGGTCTACCACCGGTTGTTGGTTTGTGTGCCCTACGTTTGCTGCCGTCATGTATTTGGTAATCATTTCCGAATCGCACCAACGGAGGGACGGTTGGGAGACGGCCATCCCCCCATAGGCGGGCTGCGATTGCTTCGTTTGTTATCACATTGTGATCGTGACCGTGTGTGCGCGCGCGCGCGCTCGCGCCACTTGACAACGGTCGGGCCGGGGCTGGTGGAACATAATTGACTGACCCTTGTGGTGGTGGTGATGTTTCGACTCTCTGGAGCGATGCGATGCGTTTTTACTATGGTGGTGATCATCGCCACGATGTTGCTTGAGTCGGTTGTGCAACAGTGTTCCGACTGTCCGGGAGCCGTTGATAGTGGCGTTGATGATGGCATCGGCAGCATCAGTCAACTGTATTTTTATACAGAAGAAAACAGAAAATTAATCACATTTTTCGACCCTTTATTAAACTCTCTCACGCTAGAGGCGGAGAGCAGCTTAAATTTGAAATAGAAACAATTTCGTTGGACGGTTCCAAATGCTTGTTGATCACTTCACAATTACGGTTCCCATTGATATAAAAGCAATGGTCTTTGCTGTGTCGGACGACCAAACGACAAACGTAATGGAATAAATTTCACATTTAACCTTCCGCAGAGGTGTCACCGCATCATCATCAAACGAGCGCTCACATCATGCTTGGGATGTGATCTTTCCTAACAATTGATCCAACTGTTGGGGTGCTATGACATCATGCTGGAAATTCTTCACTTGGAACTGTGTGGACTCGAAAATGCATTAAACATTTCTTCAAATGGAATCGTCGTTTTTTAAGAGGCCAACCATCCGAACGACCGAGTGAGAAGCTTTACTCTTATCTACTCTTGTGTTGCCGGCTATCTCTGATACGGCACGGTGGTTCATATCAGTTTGTCCAGTTGTCATTGAGCGTTGCGTGTGCGAAGGGTAACTCTGGTGAAATGGTGTGCATTGGTTGAAAAATTGAATGCATTTCGAGGTACTGGATTGGATATCGTTTGTAACAAATTATTCCACTGAATTTTGAAATTGTTGCAAAATGTCTCTTTAAAACTAAGCCCTAACACTTCTCCCCCCTGGAGACAAACTCAAACTGTCTGTTATCATCGTACATTTTGTTATCAGCTCCCTTGGATTTTTTACTATTGTAAGAACGTGAGTTTTTGTGTGCTGTGTGTATGTACTCTTGTCAAAGCGTTTTTCTGTAGTTTCGAGAAACATTGCCACCGAAAGACGAAATGGAAGTCGTGTGGAGAATGTGTGTGTGTGTGTACGTATGTGTGGAGTGTGACGATCGTGGCAGCTCGCGCACATATCACGTCGCTTGGACAACGCCCAAAATAGAGTATTGCTGGTGCGCTGCTACCCCTGACGTGCGACCGCACTAACATACATCCCCTAAAACGTATGTTTGGTGGAGTGCGTGTTTGTGTCAGACTGGTGGCAATAGCTGATAGAAGCTGGGAGCAGCAGCAATTGCTTTCGATGCAGCCACAGTCGCTCAGTAGTTAGATGATGTTGCCGGTCGAAAGTAGTAGCAGCAGCAGCAGCAGAGCGAGGCCAGTGAAGGGAGTGTATGGTAAACTTTATTTCTGACGTGTGACTTTCCAGAAGTGGTTCGCTCTTTTCACCGGCTCCCCGGCGGAGATCATCACTCGCGATCTGGTAGAGAAGTTGAGATCATCGCTGGGTGCTGCTGTGTCTATGTGTGCGTCTATTCCACTCCAGAGCAGCATAGGAGACTGGACATTGTGTTTTGTTTGCCAGGAGGGGAGAGGAAAGTGGTTGATGTGATTATTCTTACGATGAGAGAGTTGGTGGGAGCAGTGGAATCACATCGGAATTCGCGCTGTCGACCATTTTCCAACCATAGATCAATTAGAGGTCTACGTCGAGTCTAATTGAGCCATCATCATGCGTGCGGGGGAGCGGGATTGTTCTGGGCGACAGGGGGACGCGTTGTTCATTCGCCTCTGCAGTTTTGTTTCATTGAGCCAATGGGATGAGGTTGTCGTGTATAGTGGTTTTCACCAGTCATAAATGGGTGGAGTACTTTAGAGCTGGAAAGTGACGTCGATTTGTTTGCTAACATAAGAGAGTTTTGTGAAAGTGATCATAGATTTATATGTATACTTCAATATTATAAATTTTTGCCTTAAAAGCATGTCGAATAATCACTCCTTTTTCTATTCTATTTTCTCAAACAGATACAACACAATTGTAATATTCACACCACATCGCAGTGCTGAGGGAAGACAAGGAAGAAGCTATATAAGATCCCCCGCTTTTTTCGAAGTGAGGAAGGAAGGAAGAAAATAGAGATTATTTCCTTTTCCATTGCTTCCTAATAATCATGACGACTGACATTTCCGTAGTACGATGGGACCCGAGTCAGGGTCCTGGAAATGAATTTATCGAAGATATCGAATACGACGGAGGAAACTCCAGTTCCCGTTTGTTCGAACGATCACGCATCAAGGCGTTAGCAGGTACGTTTTAATTTAGTGTTTTTTTGGAAAAAAAGTCGATTGATGCCAATTAATTTCCTGTTATTTTTTTCGACTTTTCCAGAGGAACGTGAAAGTGTTCAGAAAAAGACATTCACAAAATGGGTCAACTCGCATTTAGTACGAGTGAACAGTCCGATCAAAGACCTGTACGTCGACATGCGCGACGGCAAGAACTTGATCAAGCTGCTAGAGGTGCTGTCCGGCGAACGGTTGCCACGGCCAACGAAGGGCAAAATGCGAATCCACTGTCTGGAAAATGTGGACAAAGCGTTACAGTTTCTGCGCGAGCAGCGTGTCCATTTGGAGAATATCGGCTCGCACGATATTGTCGATGGTAACGCCAGCCTGAACCTCGGTTTGATCTGGACAATCATTCTGCGCTTCCAGGTTTGTTTCCTAGTCTGCGTACTGTTTTACACTAAACCCTCCATAACACAAAATTTCCCCGCTCTGCTTACAGATTCAAGATATTACTATAGAGGAGACGGACAACAAAGAGACCAAATCCGCCAAGGATGCGCTGCTGCTGTGGTGTCAGATGAAAACGGCCGGCTACCACAATGTGAACGTACGCAACTTTACCACCTCGTGGCGTGACGGCCTGGCGTTCAATGCGATCATTCACAAGCACCGCCCGGACCTGATACAGTTCGACAAGCTGTCGAAAACGAACCCGATCCAAAACCTGAACAATGCGTTCAACGTGGCGGAGGAGAAACTCGGCCTGACGAAGCTGCTCGATGCGGAGGACATCTTCGTTGACCATCCGGATGAGAAGTCGATCATTACGTACGTCGTGACGTACTATCACTACTTCAGCAAGCTGAAGCAGGAGACAGTGCAGGGCAAGCGTATCGGAAAGGTGGTCGGTATTGCGATGGACAACGATCGCATGATCAACGAGTACGAGTCGCTCACGAGCGAGCTGCTCAAGTGGATCGAGGTGACGATCGTGCAGCTGGGCGACCGGCACTTTGTCAACTCGCTGGTCGGCGTACAGCAGCAGCTGGCACAGTTCTCCAACTACCGTACGGTCGAAAAGCCACCGAAGTTTGTCGAGAAGGGCAACCTGGAGGTACTGCTCTTCACGCTCCAGTCGAAGATGAGAGCAAACAATCAAAAACCATACACGCCCAAGGAGGGTAAGATGATTTCGGACATCAACAAGGCGTGGGAACGGTTGGAAAAGGCAGAGCACGAGCGTGAGTTGGCCCTGCGCGAGGAGCTGATCCGACAGGAGAAGCTCGAACAGCTGGCAGCCCGTTTCAACCGCAAGGCGACAATGCGTGAGACGTGGCTGTCGGAGAACCAGCGTCTGGTCAGCACGGATAACTTCGGCTTTGATCTGGCTGCTGTTGAGGCCGCTGCCAAGAAACACGAAGCCATCGAAACGGATATCTTTGCGTACGAGGAGCGCGTGCAGGCGGTGGTGGCCGTGTGCAATGAGCTGGAGGCCGAGAAGTACCACGACATTGAGCGTATTGCAGCTCGCAAGGATAATGTGCTGCGCTTGTGGAACTATCTGATCGAGCTACTGCGTGCCCGCCGTATGCGCCTCGAGTTCTCGATTCAGCTGCAGCAGAACTTCCAGGAGATGATCTACATCCTCGACTCGATGGAGGAAATCAAGCAGCGCCTGCTAACGGACGACTACGGCAAACATCTGATGGGCGTGGAGGATCTGCTGCAGAAGCACTCGCTCGTCGAGGCCGACATCAACGTGCTGGGCGATCGCGTGAAGCAGGTGGTACAAAACTCGCAGAAGTTCCTGGTCGACGAGGAGGATAACTACAAACCGTGCGATCCTTCCATCATCGTCGATCGCGTCCAGCGGCTGGAGGATGCGTACGCCGAGCTGTGCAAGCTTGCCGTCGAACGCCGATCGCGGCTGGAGGAAAACCGCAAGCTGTGGCAGTTCTACTGGGACATGGCCGACGAGGAGAACTGGATCAAGGAGAAGGAGCAGATTGTGTCGGCGGACGAGATTGGTCACGATCTGACGACGGTCAATCTGCTGCTGTCGAAGCACAAGGCTCTCGAGTCGGAGATTCAGTCGCACGAACCGCAGCTGATGGCGGTTAGTGAGGTTGGCGATGAGCTGGTACGCCGCGGTCACTTTGGTGCCGATCGCATCGATGAGCGGTTGAAGGAGATTTTGGCCATGTGGAGCAATCTGCGCGAGCTGACCGATTACCGTCGCAAGCGGCTGGAAGATGCCGTTGACTACTTCCAGCTGTTTGCCGATGCGGACGACATTGACAACTGGATGCTGGACGCGCTGCGTCTGGTATCGTCGGAGGATGTCGGACGCGACGAGGCGAACGTACAGAGTCTGCTCAAGAAGCACAAAGACGTGGCGGATGAGCTGAAGAACTACGCCGAAACGATCGAACAGCTGCACGCCCAGGCCAAGCGCTTGACGCTGAACGAACCCGAACAGGAGAGGGTCAACGAGCGACTGGCAGCGATCGACAACCGCTACAAGGAGCTGATGGAGCTGGCGAAGCTGCGCAAACAGCGCCTGCTGGATGCTCTCAGCCTTTACAAGCTGATTTCCGAGAGCGATGGTGTGGAACAATGGATCGGCGAGAAGGAACGCATGCTGCAAACGATGGTCCCGGGCAAGGACATCGAGGATGTGGAGATCATGAAGCACCGTTACGATGGGTTCGACAAGGAGATGAATGCAAATGCATCACGAGTCGCCGTCGTCAACCAGCTTGCCCGCCAGCTGCTCCACGTGGAGCACCCGAACTCGCCCGAAATTATCGAGCGCCAGAACCATCTGAACAATGCGTGGTCGAAGTTGCGCGAGCAGGCCGAAAGCAAGCGCGACGACCTGAAGTCGGCCCACGGTGTGCAGACGTTCTACATCGAGTGTCGCGAAACGGTCTCGTGGATCGAAGACAAGAAGCGTATCCTCACGGAAACGGACAGCTTGCAGATGGATCTTACCGGTGTGATGACGTTGCAGCGCCGTCTGAGCGGTATGGAGCGCGATCTGGCCGCCATCCAGGCAAAGCTTACCGCGCTCGAAAACGAAGCGGACGCGATCGAGGGTGAGCATCCGGAGGAGGCAGCGTTGATCCGCGAACGCGTGGCTACGATCCAAACCATCTGGGAGCAGCTGACGCAGATGCTGAAGGAGCGCGACTCGAAGCTGGAGGAGGCGGGCGATCTGCACCGTTTCCTGCGCGATCTCGATCACTTCCAGGCGTGGTTGACCAAGACACAGACGGATGTTGCATCAGAAGATACGCCCACGTCACTGCCGGAGGCTGAGAAGCTGCTCAACCAACACCAGAGCATCCGGGAGGAGATCGACAACTACACGGAGGACTACAAGAAGATGATGGAGTATGGCGAGGGACTGACATCGGAACCGACACAGACCGAGGACCCGCAGTACATGTTCCTGCGCGAGCGTCTGAAGGCCTTGAAGGATGGCTGGGAGGAGCTGCACCAGATGTGGGAGAACCGTCAGGTGCTGCTGTCGCAGGGTTTGGACCAACAGCTGTTCAACCGCGATGCGCGTCAGGCCGAGGTTCTGCTCAGTCAGCAAGAGCACGTGCTTAGCAAGGACGATACGCCGGTCAACCTGGAGCAGGCCGAAAATCAGCTGAAGCGTCACGAAGCGTTCCTCACCACGATGGAGGCAAACGATGAGAAGTTCAACACGATCGTGCAGGTGGCGGGACAGATGACGAGCAAGGATCACTTCGATGCGGATAAGATTACGAAGCGCGCCGAAAGCATTGCCCATCGTCGGGACGATAACCGCAACCGGGCGCTGGAGCTGCACGAGAAGCTGAAGAACCAGGTGAAGCTGCACGAGTTCCTGCAGGACATCGAGGAGCTGACCGAGTGGGTGCAGGAGAAGTACATCACCGCACAGGACGACACGTACCGCAGCGCCAAGACGGTCCACTCGAAGTGGACGCGCCACCAGGCGTTCGAGGCCGAAATTGCCGCCAACAAGGAGCGTCTACATGAGGCGAAGAAGGCCGCTCAGGAGCTGATGGTGGAGAAGCCCGAGTTCAAGGAGATCATCGAGCCGAAGTTGACGGACCTGTCGAAGAACTTCGACGAGCTGGAAACCAGCACCAAGGAGAAGGGTGCCCTGCTGTTCGACGCCAAGCGTGAGGTGATCGTACAGCAGAGCGTCGACGATATCGACTCATGGATGGACGATCTCGAGAAGCAGATCATCAACACGGACACGGGCAACGATCTCACCTCGGTGAACATTCTGATGCAGAAGCAGCAGATCATTCAGACGCAGATGGCGGTGAAGGCGCGTCAGGTCGAGGAGCTCGACAAACAGACGGAAGTGCTGACCAAGACCGCCCCTTCGGACGTGGTGGAGCCGATCGTGGAGAAGAAGACGGCAGTGAATGCACGTTTCGAAAAGATCAAGGCCCCGCTGCTGGAGCGCCAGCGCCAGCTGGAGAAGAAGAAGGAAGCGTTCCAGTTCCGCCGCGACGTCGAGGACGAGAAGCTGTGGATCGACGAGAAGATGCCGCTGGCCGAATCGACCGAGTACGGCAACTCACTGTTCAACGTGCACGTGCTGAAGAAGAAGCACCAGTCGCTGAACACGGAAATCGACAACCACGAGCCACGCATCATGACGATCTGCAACAACGGTCAGAAACTGATCGACGAAGGACACGAGGATGCCGGCTCGTATGCCGATCTGATCAGCCAACTCACACAGAAGTGGCAGGAGCTGAAGGATGCGGTAGAGAACCGTCACCGTCAGCTCGATCAGTCGGAGAAGGTGCAGCAGTACTTCTTCGATGCGGCCGAAGCGGAATCGTGGATGAGCGAGCAAGAGCTGTACATGATGGTGGAGGACCGTGGCAAAGACGAAACTTCCGCTCAGAATCTGATGAAGAAGCACGAAAGTCTGGAGCAGTCCGTGGAAGACTATGCAGACACTATTCGCCAGCTGGGTGAGACGGCGCGTCAGCTGACCACCGAGCAACACGCCTACAGCGATCAGGTGTCGGTGAAACAGTCGCAACTGGACAAACTGTACGCCGGGCTGAAGGATTTGGCAGGAGAGCGTCGTGCCCGTTTGGATGAAGCCCTGCAGCTGTTCATGTTGAGCCGCGAGGTGGACGATCTGGAGCAATGGATTACCGATCGCGAAGTGGTTGCCGGTTCGCACGAGCTCGGCCAGGACTACGACCACATTACCCTGCTGTGGGAGCGCTTCAACGAGTTCGCCCAGGATACGGCCACCGTGGGAAGTGAACGTGTGGCGAAGGCGAACGGCATTGCTGACGATCTGATCCATGCCGGCCACTCGGACAGTGCTACCATCGCCGAATGGAAGGACGGTCTCAACGAATCGTGGCAGGATCTGCTCGAGCTGATCGAAACGCGCAAGGCTATGCTGGCCGCTTCCCGCGAACTGCACAAGTTCTTCCACGACTGCAAGGACGTGCTCGGTCGCATCAACGAGAAGCAGCACGGTGTGTCGGAAGAGCTGGGTCGCGATGCTGGCGTCGTGTCGGCACTGCAGCGCAAGCACCAGAACTTCATCCAGGACCTGATGACGCTACACTCGCAGGTGCAACAGATCCAAGAAGAGTCGGCCAAACTGCAGGCAGCGTACGCGGGTGAAAAGGCGCGCGAGATCACGAACCGCGAGCACGAGGTTCTGAACGCCTGGGCCCATCTGCAGTCGATGTGCGAAGAGCGCCGCGGCAAGCTGGCCGATACCGGCGATCTGTTCAAGTTCTTCAACATGGTCCGCACGCTGATGCTGTGGATGGAGGATGTGGTGCGACAGATGAACACGTCCGAGAAGCCGCGCGACGTGTCGGGCGTCGAGCTGCTAATGAACAACCACCAGAGCCTGAAGGCGGAAATCGATACGCGCGAGGACAACTTCAGCGCGTGTCTGGCCCTTGGCAAGGAACTGCTGTCGCGCAACCATTACGCATCGGCGGACATTAAGGATCGGCTGCTGCAGCTTACAAACAGCCGCAATGCGCTGCTCCATCGGTGGGAAGAGCGTTGGGAGAATTTGCAGCTGAGTAAGTATCACTTTTCCACAGGTGTTAAGAATATTGTGTAGCTCACATCGTCATTTTATCTTTTTGTTTAGTCTTGGAGGTGTATCAGTTCGCCCGCGATGCTGCCGTCGCCGAAGCATGGCTTATCGCACAGGAACCGTATCTGATGTCGACCGAGCTGGGACACACGATCGACGAGGTTGAAAATTTGATCAAGAAGCACGAAGCCTTCGAAAAGTCTGCCGCTGCCCAAGAAGAACGCTTTAGTGCATTAGAGCGATTGACAACGGTAAGTATTATTGGCATCTTGTTATGACCGCTGCTCTTTTTCGAGTCCTTGATTTATACCGCTTGTGCTTTTCAGTTTGAGCTCAAAGAAATGAAGCGTCGCCAGGATGCAGCCGAAGAGGCGGAACGCCAACGACTCGAAGCGGAAGCAGCGGCAGCACGTGCAGCGGCCGAGGCAGAGGCAGAAGCAATCCGACAGCAAGAGGCAGCTGCTGCCCGAGATGCAGCCGACGCACCAGGATCGCCACATTCCACCAGAGAGCAGGAGTCAGGTGAGCAACTCTTTTCAACCCGTAACCGACCTGTAACGAACGTTCCCATACCGAAAACACCCAACAATATTCTCCTAGAATATCCTGTTTCCCATATACCCTACAACCATTATATTCCTTTATTCCTATTCAAAAATACTATTCCTCGATAATTTCTACCTCCTAACACTACTTTTGTATTTTTAATATACTACAAACGTTTCCCTCTTACCTACTACTTACTGCTAATAATGTTGTATCACTTTAACCGTACCTTTATATATAAATACCTCCACCATTCGTTCGTTTTTCTTACACGCTGCCCCCGCGATTCACTAACGCTAATACAATTCTAAACAAACAACACGCGATTGGCAAAAAAAAACTAATTGGATTAATATTCACAAATATTGGGAACTTGATGGCGTGGCGTTCACGCAATCTCTCGAACAAAAACTCTAAAACAACGTGTTAACTAAAACAAATTGCAACAAAATTATGTATGGACATTGAAACACGCAAAATCAAACAAACCTTCTTTTGCCAAAAAAAAAACACCTGTAGTCACTATGCGTGCAACTTCACCTGTAGAAAAAGAAAGACCCATTTCCCAGACAGGTACTTGAGCATAACACTATGACCTATCTTTCTTGTATCTGTTGTATATCTTCTATCTCTCTTGATGTGTACATGTTTCAAACAGTGCTTTCGATAGCCCTTGCCTCAACTAATATAATCTGCCTATTTTGCAATGATTGTGTTAGAGCTAGTTTCTTCTTCCGAATATACATTAGCTTATTAATCTAAAAAAATACTTGTAAATACGTTTTTCTGTAGGTTTCTTCACCATTTCAGTGCATTTCTAATATCTCATTCGCTTTAGGTGTGTCGTTTATCTACTTTAAGCTTCTTAAGTGCGCGGTTGTTCTTGATGCGTAGCATTGATATGAATTCTATTTAAATTTTATTTTCTTAAACAGTTTTGTTTTCTCTTGCTGCAATGAACTACTAACACTTTTATACTTTATTTACTATAATTTCTTGTTTATTTGGGTTGCTTGCGTGTTCTGTGTATTCTGCTGGGATTGGTAACATTTTTCATCCAGTGCATGTTAGAAAACCTAAGATACTGTTCGGTTCATTTCGAAGTGCGTCACTTGAACAAAGCACTTCCATTTTCAAAACCACCTCCGGTGCAACCGGAGCAGTACCGAAGCGATCCTCTTGTAAGTATTTACCATGTCTGTTTGTATGTGTGTCGTAACTTGTTTTTTGTTTTGATGCTTTAACGGTGACGGAAATTCTTCATCCTGCTGTAAAATAATTGGAAAACTTTGACTACATCCGGTGGTGGAGTACTTCTTAAGCAATTTTGAGGAATAGCAGTATCAAAAACCCGGCCACACCTCAATCCTTCCCTTTGTGTATCCCCTTTTATTGTGTTTTTAAATTCCTTATTTTATCTTCAATTCGTTTTATTTCTTATCATCGTATCAACACACCATCATGCTCCACCACCACCACCAACATCACCAAAAATTGTCAACGGCCCACAAACACGTTTTACTCGGTTCGAAAAAACTCAATCAAATAATAATGCGCGTGCGACCCACCATCATATCACCCACCTTCTCTGCATTATGCTGCCTGCATGCTCCAAAAATTGTTTTATCACACCCCACCACCACCACAACCTTCCTTCCTGTGCCAAATGTGCGCATCCACGGCACGTCCACGGCGTAATGTATAAACAGTCGCCGGTGAAACGGTAGTGTCGCGGCGCCATTCCGGTGTACCGAAGGAACGGTCCAGCAGCTCGGCAAGCGCATCGGCCGGCGTTAAGGTCAGTCGACGGTCTCGCTCCAAGAGTCCGTTCCGCAGCTTCAGATGGAAGCGCACCACCTCAAAGGCGGACGACGGGGTAGCCTCCGATGACGAAGGTATTGGTTAATCGCGCCAGACACGAGGAAAATCGTTTGCGGTTTTGTATTACTTTACCCTACTCCCTTTTATTTCCTTTACCACCAATTGGTGCGCTTATGTTTCATTCATACACTCTTTTTTATCCTGTTCGTACACCATCTTCCCTCGTTTAGTGCTAAACCACTTTGCGTTAATTTCCCAAATTTAGTCCCCTAAAGAAAAACCCTTGCCTTGAAAGCATCACCCATCGCAGGATATATGTATTTACCTTTCCCGCTATTTCTCGTTCCGGATCCTTGCTGTCGCTCGTTCTGCGAGCCACAGCCAGCAGTAGGTATTGTATCCCACCACGTAATTTAATTTTTATCGCTTTTGAGATGTGTTTGCATGAGACAAAGTTTGGTGTGTTATTTTGTAAGCGATGAAATTACTAGATCAAAAACCCCTGCATGAACGTATGGATGTTGTATTTGTGATCTATTTCTCTGCAAAACCAGCAAGCTTCAAAGTAGATAAGCGTATCAATCGCCACCACCACCACCGCCCTCCCCATGCACGTCAATTTGCTAGCAAAAACCGTTTAAAAGAGCATCAAGCAAAAGCTGAAATGCGCTACGAATGAGAGTTTAAGTTCGGTTCTTCCGTTTGGAGATTTTCATTATTTCTATTGCGAAATGGCATTTTGTAGTGTGAGGCTTGTGTACTGCAACTGTTGTACGAAAGCGGAATGAAACCTCATCGAAGACAAAAATAGAAGAAGATAATACTAGAAAACATCCCATTCAATCTACTAACAAACAAACAAACTAACATTGTTGTCCCCATTTTTGGGACACCATTTCCCTTTATTTTTGCTGTTTTTGCCGTACACACCTTACTCACGCCTCAGATCGTCCTAGTCCAGGTGGAGCAGATGAAGGTGCACAGGAAGGCATCCTTACCCGCAAACACGAATGGGAATCAACTACAAAGAAGGCGTCGAACCGTTCCTGGGATAAGGTGAGTTTAGTTGTTATTTTGATCATGTTTTACATAATGTATAATTATTCTTCATTTCTTTTAGGTATATTGCGTTGCCCGTAGCGGCCGGTTAACGTTCTTCAAGGATCAGCGATCAGCGAAATCGGTACCGGAGCAGACGTTCCGCGGTGAGTCACCGCTGGAGCTGAAGGGAGCCCAGATCGAAATCGCCAGTGACTACACGAAGAAGAAGCACGTGTTCAGAATCAAGTAAGAAATTTTGGAGTAACACCTTGTGGAAGAAACACCTGGATACTTATAAACGTAAATTTTGCTTTGCTCCTGCAGGCTATCGAATGGCGGTGAATTCCTGCTCCAGTGTCACGACGATGCGGAGATGCAGCAATGGGTAACGGCTTTGAAAGCACAATGCGAGCTTGACGCTAGCGGCGAAGGTCGTTCGCTAACGCTGCCCGCTTCCTCTCAGAAGGATGAACACAAGAGACGGTCATTCTTTACAATGAAGAAAAAGTAAATCGGAATTTTACCATTCTTCAACCCTCCATCCCCCCCCCCCATCCATCCATCCATTTACATTTCGTACCAAGCGTTCCTGTATTTGATTTTTTCTCGTTTTGAGTAGAGTACTATTACTTGCGAATGGTTTGTGTATAGTTTATTTTTGCAAACATTTTCTGATGCTTGCCAAACCCTGTTCGAAGCTCAGCGCCAAATATAAAGTTTGTGAGTGTGCCCGAGCGCGTGTGTGTGCGTTGGGGCCGGCCACTAGGGGTTTTTTAAGTTCTTTTTGCTACATTTTTTTACGAAACGAAACTTTATCCCCTTAATCGAGACACCTTATCAATTCCGTGTGAAGCAGTCGTGAGTCGTGTGATGCCTACTACTACTACTACTACTACTACTCTCACCTTGAGGACTTTATGTCTTCTTCCGAAACCGTCGTCGTACCCAGCATCCAACCCATACCTCTGGAATGGCTTTCCAGTTTTTCGCGAATGTTAGTTTTTTTTTATATTACCCCGGTTTGATATGATTTTGTATTTTGCTCTCTAAAACAGATAGCTTTCCTTAATATTAACCTTATACGTACTTGTACGTGCGCGCACTTCACACACTTCTGCAATGCGCAATGTTGTCTACTAAACCTTTGTGATTTTTAATTTAGAAACAGCTTTACCTCCTCACGCGGGACAACTAATTACAGTTTCTCACACTGATCGTACACCACGATCTATAAAACGATGAACACAGCACAACCGGGTAGCGGCAGCATAAATAATCCCTGAAGCTCTACTTCAACAAAGAGTTTCTTTGTCTTGTAACTATTTAGTTATTTAAGGACATACATAGAAATTGTGTGTTTTTCATTCGCAACCCATTGATAGTGCTAACAAGAGTGTGCAATTCTTCCAATTGCAAGTTAATACCTTGCTATTAGCTGCTCTTCGTCGTCTCACTTGTTAATCACCACTTTCACACGCACAAAACATACATTCACGACATCGGCATACTCTCTTACATTACCTTTCACCCAGCATCGATTCTGGTCTTCATGGGATGCTGCACATTATTGCGTTGTGTTTTGTGATAAGCAGGGTCTTTATGTTTGTTCTTTGTTTGTTTGCTTCTTTTGTAACCTACTACTTTTCCTTTCTCACCATCACTCACGAAGCACATCGCGCATCAATGAGCATGTTTCAGAACGATCATTTCGCAAAACCAAAAAACAAATCAATTGGCCAACCGACAAACAAACAATCACGCGGGCGATGACGACACAAGTGGGAAAGCGTGCACCGTGTATAGCAGCGGGCTAAAGTTCTGTTTGAAGAAAGGCATTCAATATTTCCTTATTGAGCATGAACATGAACGAACCCGCTGCGCTACACGGAAAAACCTTTCCCTCTGCTTCGCAAATGGGCTTCGTTATGGCAAGATCGTGGACGTATGATTGGAGGTGGAAAGGGCGAAAAAGGCCTCAGCCCGTCCAAACATGCGTCACCGATCCGCTTTAGTTGTGTGTATGGATTACTCTATGTATATTGGAATTGGATTGGGATCCTTGGGTTTATCAAAATCGAACGTTATTCTCATTCGTTTTCTTTCTTCCCCTTTTTCTTTCTTCTTTCGATTGCGTTGTGTTTTGCGTTCTTTTCTTCAATCCACAGTTAAGAAAATTACGAAAACACACATAAACAGAAGAACATTAAACATTACTGCGACAGAAACAGCTAACAACTGCAACACTAGTTCTTCTTGGACACTCTCCCAACAACAACAAACGAGAGCCCTCACACAGCCACAAACTACAGACAAAACTTTACGCAACTCTATCCTTAAAAAACAACAACACCCAACCGCGCCGCACTTTGATCGATCTTTAGTAGGGCAGGGTAGCAACTGCCTTGTGCTCCAACGTCAGCGAACAGTTCGCGCCCGTTCGTCCCTCCCTGAAACTCCTTCAGCGCCCATTGTGGTTCGAGCTTTCGTTTCATTACATTTGAGTTCTTCAATTGGCCATACATGGTTTTTGTTGTGGATGATGATGATGATGATGGTGTACGCTTCGAGGACTGCGCCACAACTACTGCAAACTAGAATGGATGTGAGCGATGGCGGTACAAGCAAGGACAAGGATCACCGTGTGTTCCGCGCGGCGTAATGGGGACATGGGTGCGGCAGCAGTACAACACGAATGGGAGGAGTGAGCGGGAGTTGGCTTTTTCACACATTATATTGTTTTGTTTCATTTTAATTTGTTATATCGATGAGGACTATATTTTTAAGATAATCCAATTTAATTATTTTATCCTTTAATTGACAACAAGTGGCGCTTTGCGCAAGTGGAAGATTGTATAATGTGTTTTGTGCAAAAAACAAAGGTAGAAAAAAATTGAAAGAAGAAGTAAAACTGCAGAAATGATTACTTTCTGCAAAGTGTAGCGAAAATCACATAGGCAAAATTCTCGATTTCATCAAAGCAAAGCAAAACACAACACAACAAGTTATAAAAAAAAGAAACTCCAAATTGCATTCATCGCATAGTCGAAAAGACGAAACTCGATTTGAAGGCCAACTATTTAAAGCAAAACGCAAAACAAAAACTGTTTTTGTAACTGTTACATTTCCGCACTAGAGAAGGAAACTAAAAACAAAAAGGTAGTATGGATGATTTACATAGCAAAACAAGCCGCAGGTGTGCAGCCTTTGCTGATAAAATCCCATGATCAAAACAACAATTTATAGTGCAAATTCCCAAGAAGAGAAGGAACCTTCAATACAAAGATGTAGAAGAGAGGGTACACGCGCCGAAGTAAAGAGGTAGTACTATATTTATTTAAATGAATAATTTATCAGAAGAAACAAAATGTGCTGTAGGCGATTCAGAAGAAGATTAAAAAAAAAAACACGATAAGATAAGAAAAGTATCTAACGACATAAATACAGAAAATAGAATAAAACAAACAAGAGAAGAGAAAAATGAAAACGGCTTAAATGAGCACAGCAAGAGAATGTTACTTCTACTACAACTATTACTACCACCACTTTCGAAAAGGGGCTTCAGTTTCGTTTCGTAAGAAAAGAAACTCGAAAGCAGAGGGCGAGTTTGGCGGGGCGCGCTAGATATGATAATGATTAGATACGGCAGCTTCACTGTGCGGACGGACGGGTGGTACAGAAAAAAAAACACACCGACCCGGCGACGGATGAACAACGACGAAAGACGACCACGTGGCACAGTGGCGATTGATGTAAAGTTCGATTTAATTTGAATACACACAATCTCTTGCGAAGCTGTTGGAAGTGTTGTTTTTGTGCTGATTTATCCCTCGTCACGTGCAAATTTAGCGTTGAAAGAAGGAATAAATGAGAAGCGTACGCTTTGCCGATCGATGCTGCTGCAACGACGGCTACCAACTGGTATCCCTTGAGTGGCTTTACCTGAGTTAATAGCTCCCCCTGCAGATCAGCCAAGATGTTTGCTTCCGCTCAGGGCTATTGCGTATCGGAATTTATTATATACTATTCTACTCCTTGTTAGAGGCAAGAAAGATGCAAAAGCAGTCCGCATCGTTGAAACACAATACAACACACAAAAATACAAATCGTATAACAACAACTTCGAACCGTGTTCGCCGGAACTACTATAAGTAATCGCCGTGCATTAGTGCGCGCGTCCGCTTGTGCGTGTGAGTGTGTTGTGTATTAATTATTTATTTTTGCATAACCATATAATTTATCTGTTTGCCTTTTAGGTTGTTCTTCTTTTTTTTGTTTTGTATTGTGGTTAAGATTTAAGCGACAAATGGCTACGAACAAGAGGACAAGTGTGTTGTGTTGCTAAAATGGATATAGTAAAAGAACGCAAGATAACAAACAAAAAACAGCTAAAACGTGGACAAAGGTAAAATGCAGAAAACAAAAATGCATAAGCTTCTTAAAACAAGCAACAAAAACAAAAAAAACGAAAACGAAACAACAGAAGTGCTAAAAGCTTCACTAGCAAAACAGCAAAACTTCAAAGCTAAATTATAAAACACTTTGTTTAAGTTGAGATGGTAAGGAAAGGAAATACCATGTGGAGAAGAAAAAATGTGAGAAGAAAATTCAATCAAATTTAAATATGGATTATATATTTTTAAACTGCCAGCGCGCCTCTATGATTAGAAACGCTAGAAGTGGACAGATGATACAAAACCTGCATAATGATTATTATAATTATGATTATTATTAGTGGTAGTCTATATATATATGGAACAGAAACGATTACACGAACGGTGAAAAATAAATAGCAATTACGTTTAAGTATTACGAGAATGCTACACCCTTACACACGGTCGTTTGCTTTTATGTTTGTTTGATTTCATTTTACTAATCGTTTGCTTCTGCTTGGATAATTTTTAGCCTTCGGTGTGTTGTGCTTGGTGCTGGATGATTATGATCATCCCGGTCGAGGAAGAAACGGAAAGAAAGTGCACTTTTTCTGCAAACTCTAACACAAAGTGAAGAAATAATAGAACGCGAACGGTCACGGTGATGAATTATGAACGATTCGATCGAGCGAACGAAAGGATGGAGAGATGATATTGATGTATGTATTTTAAATTATTGTACGCTTGTTTGTTTGATATCCATTTTTGGAAGCTAAGTAATCTACGCACTTTATCACTGTATCTGTAAAGGGCTACCGCACAACACGTGTGCGCGTGCGCTGTGCAGCATTAAAATTGGGGAAACAAAAAACGAAACGGGGAAAAACAAGTTTAAGTGATACAAAATTGGGTACAAATTATTATAACACACGATTGGACAAAGAAAAAACAAATACAAAAACAAAAAAAACTAATACAAACGAAAAAGTTAAAAACATTTTGTCAATGAAATGAACAGTACATTTCACGTGTAGCATTTGGATGTGTAATAAGTGAAAACGCCACGAAAAAAATATGAGATAAAATATGCGCTTCTTATTGCTTTTGCTTTTCCCTGTGCCCTCAGTTAGTTGTTTGATTGAAACAAGTCGTCTTGCGGTAAAATTAAGCGGTAAATTGGCGTGAAACATGTGGCTTCACGTGTTAAAGCACGAGTTAAAACATTGCCCAAGGCATGTAGGAAAAAGAGGGAAAAATAGGAGAAGAGTGGATCACGAGAGAAGCGAGAGAAGAAAGGACACGAACCGCCGTTGCCACTGTGCTCCCTCTTTGTAACTTTGACTCTTGGGTGTTATTAACTTGAAGCAAATTCGAAAGCAAATCGATTCTATATATACACACACATAAAATATTACAAACAAAACAAAAAAAAACACACCGTATTTACATTTCTACAATGCAAAATTTTTATTTTTGAAATAGAAAGTAAGCAAAAGCAACCTCTTACTTTGCCTGGTACTAATTGCTAGAAGTGGTACAGTGCGATTACAACAAAGATAAAAATAACAAAACACAGTTAGTTCGGTGTACGATCCAAGGTTTTGAAAACAATTAAATAGTTCTAATAAACAAACGGACTCAAAGCACATACACACAAATAGACAAGTGGCTGCTACTGCCAATGCTGCTGCCGCTGCCGCTGCTGCTGCTGCTGCTGCTACAGGCGCTTCTCCTCGACTGAGGCAGAATTATGCTCGTTGCGCATAAACAGCTTGCGACGAGAGGCAGCGACCGCATGTGCTCACGTGCTCACCACCTAAAAAATAACAAACCAATAGTAACAATACTGAAATGGCAAACAAACAAAATCGCTACACCAACTCTATCACAGTGAAACAAATACACACAAAAATATGTGACTCTATATATTAATGTATGGATGCATATTGCAAACACAAACGTTATGCTGGCTGAAAGTGATCGATTAGTGAATAAAGGTATTAACAGAAAGTGTCTCATATCAAAGCATATCGGTAAGATCATTCGTACTAACATCTGAACTAAAGTTGTTGAAATCTGAAGTCATGAATCGGAATGAATCACGACTGAAAAGATTCATAAATTTTGGTGTTTATCAATCTTGAGGGTTTCGAATCTGGATGTTCATGAATCCTGGTATGTATAAATCTATATTTTTATTTATCTTTGCCCTTTATATCGAAACATGTTCGAACTTAAAAGGGTCGACTGACGAGCTTTAACAAATTTCCAACAGAGTACCTTTACTCGACATGTGATTACTTATATGATTACGACGGAGAAATCTTAACATGATACTCATTTTTATTCATTTCGTTTTTTTCGCCAATGTTTTTTGCATTTTTGGAGATGTATCAGTTATCAAAATTCTTGAGCAGATATTAAACATTTGATGATTTCCCTATGAAAAGATACGTAGTGCATTTTATCTGAAAGCACTGCTTTGCAATTTTAATCCAAGTACTTATTATTAAAAAAACTTGTTAAATTATGTAATATTGATTTTGGGTCTGTTAACTATCTATATTTCTCTATGTAGATGATTAAGATATTTCGCTGCCTTGTGAGGTACTATGAAGCTGCTGAACAAACACACGGTACTTAATGGAATTTCGCGGTTAATTAAGATGGTGTTCTGGTTAGGCCTTGATCAAGGCTGCTGGGTTGTTTTGCCACCGAAGAAGAAGAAGAAGAAGAAGATAAACAATAAAGTTATAAAACAACACTGGGAATTTTCCATTATTGATTTTTATACTGATTTGACCGGTGAAAGCTGCTTAAGAGCTGCTTGACAGAACCAGTATCAGGGCGAACTGTATTGCTGATTATCTACTGTAGATTTCTTATTTAAACACTTTTCTGTAGCGTACCAGAATTGTCTGTTTAAATAATTTAGACTAAGTGGGCAAAACATTTTTGTTCAATACTTTCGTGAAGAACGATCGTTTGAATAAAAATTCTGGCAAATACTCGACTTTTTTTTCATATACCGAATTCCTATATCGATCAGTGAAACATTCATTATTTAAAGAGATAAATTTAGAGGTAGGTAGTACGGTAGTACGTGTTTCGTTACCTTTTCACAAAACCACTGCCCTTGCTGCCCAATCCCGGAACAATTGGCCTATAAATTTACCAATCGCGATTTCGCTACCTGTGCTGCGCGGCCCTGTATTGTCAAAACGTCAAACAGTTCTACCCAGTTGTCATGCCGTTCAACATTGACGCAGCCTCCCGTACTTGCGCGCGCCTGCCATATTTGCTCACTGGGATGATGTGTTTGGTGAAAACAATTACATGTGAGGCACCGCACGAGCAGCAAGTCAGTGTCGTCGTCGTCGTCGCGCACGGTCACAACGAAAGCAATAGCCAAGCGAAAGAGAACTGCGGTTTCCCTCCCCACAGAGTGCGTGTGCAGTGATTGAAGTATGTAATCAGTGCATCCCCTATCCCTCGCTGTGAACAGTCGGAACTTGGTGCCCATTTTTTTTTTTTTCGTTTTCATCCTCACATACAGCGAGCCGGCCGCTGCTGTGTCGGCCTGGTATTCGCTTGCAAGGGGCAAGATTGGAGAAAACCGTCGCTATAATCATAACACTTGTTGGATTACGTACACACACACACACACTCACACACGCACAGCATCCGGACCACGGATGTGCCCGGTGTGCTTGTGTCCATTGTTCACGATAAGCCGCCATACAGTTCAAAGCCCTCTTTCCCGTGACGTGATTATTATTTGTTTGCTGGACGGCGGCTGCATCAGCAGCAGCAGCAGCAGCAGCTAGAGAAGCAAATCCTGAAAAGATCGTGTGTGCGTGTGTGTGTCCACCCGTTCGTCTACCTGTGTTTGTGTGATACTGTTGTGTGCCTGCAAGGGTCGTGGCAGAAGCGAGGATAAAATAATAAGAGATAAAATCCCATAAGTGCAGTTCCGCCGTATTGTCGTCGTTTTCCCTGAAAAGCGTTTGCGCGTGTGTGTGTGTGGTTTTGTATGTGTGACATGGTTTTAATGTCTTGTGCGGTTGTGTGTGTTTAGTGGAGGATTTTCCACACAGCATCGAAAAAGGATACAGCCGTGACAGCGTGGAAGAGAGAAAGATAGAAAGTGAGAGAGAGAGCACACTTGACAGGGAAATTCGATGCACACGATTTTTCCTGTCACGGTCGCTCGAAGTAGGCGCTGAACCACCATCGTCCCGCACCTGGCTGACACAGCAATTTTCTTCTTCAGTACGCCGCGTCGCTGTGTGTTTCTTTTAGGTCCACGTTTTCCCCCCAACAACCCCCCCCCCCCCCC